>CAIGQV010019081.1:6223165-6272105 GCA_903798115.1 Danio jaintianensis | reverse complement strand
GTGTGTGTGTGTGTGTGTGTGTGTGTGTGTGTGTCTGTGTGTGTGTGTGTGTGTGTGTGTATCACGTACTGTACCTTGATGACAAGCGGGACTGAGCCAGGGCAAACACAGTGATAATGTCTGCTTGTCTCCTCCAAAAACAGCTTTTGCAGACATTGTGTGATGTTCTGAACGTTTATAAAATGTTTGCGGCAGATGGACGCGAGTCGCTTTCTGTGTGTCCAAAACCAAAAGATTCAGCAAAAGCAGAATGACCGCGATGTGCAGACATCTCTTCATTTTGGCGCTTTGCTTTCGTGACTGTCACCTAGCAACAGCCGTAAACAAAACAGCAGCTCGAACCAAGTGTGAAAGCACCCTTATTTTCAATTGTGTCTTGGTTCACATGTTTGGTGTACACCAGGGTTTGGATGACAGCATTCACATTTATTGCACAACTCAAATTAAACAGTGTGAACATATTCAGACTTGTATCATATTCATTCATTCATTTTCTTTTCGGCTTAGTCCCTTTATTAATCTGGGGTCGCCACAGCGGAATGAACCGCCAACTTATCCAGCATCACTGGGAAACATCCACACAGACTCACATACACTATGGACAATTTAGCTTTAGGGAGAACATGCAAACTCCACACAGAAACGCCAACTGACCCAGCCGAGGCTCGAACCAGCGACCTTCTTGCTGTGAGGCGAACATGCTACCCACTGTGCCACCGTGCAGCCCCACTTGTATCATATATCAGTACAAATATTAATTTAGTTTATTTAACAAAAACTTCATAAATGGGTCTGGGGGAGGTCAATCCAGCCTCTCTCTGATTCCCAGTTTGCGCTGGTTGTGGAAATTCAAAATTGACCCAAAACAAACCATTACGATTTGCTAAGATTGACTGTCAGGGTTTTGCCATGTAAGGATTTTGTTTTGCCACTAGAAGTCCTCATTGAGTTCACTCCAAGTTTTCTTTGACTTCAGTAATTAACGCTATTGAGTTCACATATGTCTTGTTTAGCCGTGTGTATTTAAGTGGACCCATTTCCTTTGTTTCTTTGCTTGGTTATTGTTGATCCTAGCCAGTGGTTGTCGTAAGTTTGATGGTTATCATCTTGTGATTGTTTTGGGATATTTTCCTTTAAGTTTTGTGCCTGAGATTTTTCGCTTGTTGGCATGTTTTTCTAATCCACCTTTTGACAAAGATTTGGAATAAATTTTTTGTAATAAACTTTGAAGAAGTAAGTAGTGTCTCACTGTTGGGTTCACTAACCTCCTGTGGCTCAGTGGTGGAATATTAAGACTATCACCGGAGATCCAGGTTCTAATCCTGACTCTGACTTATGAAAATTCAGAAATGTAGCTCAACCGGCGTACACTTTAAAAAAAAACAATGTTGGGTTCCCCACAATTGATTTCAGTTGGGGAAACAAGTAGGAATTAAGTTAACTTATTTACAAATTTAACATAAAACAATTAAGTTTTCCCTCCAAAAAAAAAAAAAAATCAAGAATTGTGTTTCTGCTCGTTTTAAATAAGTAGTTTTGGGGGGGTATGGCTGACTCATAAATGATCTGTTTAATATTAGAACTACCGTGGCATTAATTTTGACTGATTTAATTATATATTTTTCATTTAATAAATTCACTTAAATAAATCCAATTTAACTGTAGTACTGTGACATTTCCTAAATGTGTGTATATTTTATTCGAAGATTATTTTATTAAAACTACAAAACACAAGAGTTCTGAGGATTTCTATCGTGAATGGCCATAACCTCCTGACTACCAGGTAAATAAATATTTCCCAATTGCTTTTATTCTTAATTTCCCAAACTGCATCATACTGGAAACATTTTTTGGAGAAAAAAAATATATTTTAAAGATATCATGTGTCCACTACAGTGTACAGTAAAATTTGATTAAAACGTTCTTCAATTATTGAAATAAAATATAACATTTCAAGACAAATTTATTTTCTGAAAATTATTAGCCACGCATTTTTCTTCTTTCCACAGTTTATCCTTGTGGAGATGAACATAATTTCCTTTAAGGAGGAAAAGGAAGTTCCCAAAACCTTACCCTTATAAATTTGGTATCATTTAAAAGTCCTAAATGTCCACTTTAAAGAATGAAAGGAGTTAATTATGTAGCATGCAGTAGATAGGGGATTATTCAGATAGAAAGGACAAATTTGAACTGCTGATAGTACGTAGAGGATAATGGTCAAATTGACCCCATACATTTTAGCGTCTGCTACTTTTTTTTCGTACCTTTGAATATGCTTGCCTCTGTTGCAACCTTTAGCCAACAAAAACATAAATTTCTGATAGCAAAAAAAAACTTTACTTTAGACTGTCATAATGTCTTTGCAGGCGGTCTAGTAACTCATACACAATTATAGGCTATATTACAAAGAAATCATAATTTTAGGGCAACGACCTAAGAAAATATGAACACAGAAAGCCAACATAGGCTCATACTGAAAACGTAGCCCTATATACATTTCTGGAGATTGTGAATTATGTAGCCTGAGGTACATATGGCTGCATTTTGTCTTTAAAACGAACGCTACGGGGCGATATGACGCCGTTCCTTTTTGCGCTTACCAGCTGACCGCTTACCTCCGTGTGGACGGCTTTCCTGCTGTTACCAGTTTACCCAGTGGCTCGCCGCATACGTCGGCGGACTTGTGACATAGATTTTTTTGTGACGACGGGGTTCAAGTCTGCCAAAGAACGGTTCCAGAAAGCAGTTAAGACAAAAACAAAAGCCAAAAAATAAAATAAACAAGTAAATAATAGGGTGAGAATGTGGTAAAATCTGAAAACGTGGTAAAAATCAGGCTTCCACAAGGGCTTTTCTTTTTCAGGATTGCTTTTGAAAACACTATCGGTTGGGTTTAGGGAAGGAGAAGGGTGGGTCAGTCGATCAGTCAGTCAGTCAATCGACAGAGGCCTCTGGTGGATTTTCGCGAGAAGAGCAGGCACGAATGGCACTCGTGAGAGAAATTTGAGATCTTAAAAAACGTACACAAAGCGGCCTCTGGTGGATTCGTGAAAACAAAAACTGCTAAAATACATACCTCCTGGGACGTATTTTGTGCTTTCCAGAAATGCATATAGGGGTACGTTTTCAGAATGAGACTGGGTTGCAGAAAGCTTTAAAGCTCAATTCTAAAATCTCAGTAGAAGCTTTGAATGTAAAAATTACATGACGAAATAAAAAATCAATGTGGTACAGTCTTATGTGAATGATCAGAATGACTATGTGGCCAAAGTAGTTATAATTCTGGTCGTTTAATTTATCAAAATATTTTTCCTGGGCAAAAATGAGACAGTATTTTTTTTTCAGCTTTTCAGAAGTTTCTCCAAAGATGAAGAAACCTTTAAATCTCAAATCTGTCTTTTCCAGAGTTTCAGGTTTGCATTCTGCAGTCAGAAATCTCAACGTGACCTCAAACACGTCTTCCTAAATTCCTCCAATATCAAATGATCTAACCTCATCTCCGCTTTCATTTTTGTAGCTGAGTACTTATACGGAACAGTTATTATTACTTCAGATTTTTTTGGAAGAACATCTGAGGCCGAGTTGATCCTTCCTCAATAACCGTTTGAGAGAAAGAGCTCTTCTCTCAGTCTGTTTCATGTTCGTTCTAAATCTCCACTCTGCAGACATATCGCATCAAATATACACCACCTCCCATATTACACCAGTGGACCGAATTTACATGACTCATTCCTGCATTATGTATATTTATATGCAGAAGCGTGAGCAGTAAAAAAAAGTGAGCCAGAGAATGTGCTGTGTAGATTTAGAGAGGCATCCGGTGTTTATCACCTGGCTTGGGGGGAAAAAATGATGCTGTTAATCTCCCAGAAGCACCGCAGTCTGGCCCGCTCTTGAGTTTCAGGGTGTGACATCAGCAACTTTGAAGTGTTGCATTAAAGTTACTATCAGAAAGTCAAATTGTTGCATCGGCCTTAAATAGGAGAGAGCCGGGAATGGGACGCTCGGCTGTAATGCTACTGCAGTGCTTGGTAAATGTAATGTGTTCGAATATGGAAAGCCATTGGGCACAAAATACTTGCAGAAGTGACAGTTTTTTTTATGGATGGTAGTATGTGTGATGCGACACTTTACAATAAGCTTTCATTAGTTAATGTATTTACTAGCATGAACTAATTATGAACAATACTGAGTACAGCATTTATTAATCATAGTTCAACATTTACTAATGAATTATTAACATCCAAATTCATGCTTGATAACATTATTAATGCACTGTGAGTTAACATGAACTAACAATGAACAACTGTATTTTTGTATTAACTAATGTTAACAAACATGAACAAATACTGTAATAAATGTATTGTTCATCGTTTGTTCATGGTTAATAAATACATTAACTAATACAACCTTATTGTAAAGGGTTATCGTGTGATGTTTCTCTATGTACAGTGTATAGACCCGTGTGGTATCAATCACAAATAGGCATGACATCTGATTGTTTTATATCCCCATATTCTTCTATATAATAATGACTTAATGCACAATGCAATCACTATAGTCACATTACGTATATTTGCTAGCAATTCAGTCAGTCTTTTAACACTGGAACTACACCGTGTCTCAAAATAATCCAAGCAAAATTAATTCTGTCAGAATTTCATCTAAATACCTCCAACTTTAATTGTATTTTGTAATTAGATGGCAAATAGATGAAATTGTATGATATATATACGTTTTCCACCTCACCTGATTTATATCACCGCATGACCTTCTTCTTCTGTGTCTTCTTGGCTCAGTACCATGTCTTCGACAGTGGTGATATTTTTAACAGTACGGGCAGTGCGTGGACGACCACTCCCTGCCACACGATATACTGATCCAGTGTGATCAATTTTCGCCAACAAGTAATTCAATCCATCTTTTGTCCAGTTTTTAGTCGGAAATTCACAAAGAAAACGTGAAGCACTGTAGCCTTTCAGTTCTCGTAAACCTTTGATCAAACTCTTATCTTCATTCGAAAACACCATTTTTATTTAAGCCTTACGCAGCTAAAAATAAATACGTCATCATTACGTCATCACCAAGGAAAGTAAATAAAAGGATTATTCTAATGCACAGATTGCGCTGTTATTCCTATACGAAGTTTAGTTATTCTTATTCCTGTAGTTCGATAAGCAGTCTTATTTTTGTATAATATGCTGTAT
Organism: Danio jaintianensis; assembly: GCA_903798115.1. Taxonomy (NCBI): domain Eukaryota; kingdom Metazoa; phylum Chordata; class Actinopteri; order Cypriniformes; family Danionidae; genus Danio; species Danio jaintianensis. The sequence goes on along the minus strand of CAIGQV010019081.1, from coordinate 6,266,898 downwards.
ATTTGCTTGGTTTTTTTTGAGACACAGTGTATATATAACTTGTATAACTATATACATTTTATAAGTTCAAGAATAGCCATTCTGGTCTTTCTGACTGTTCATATACAGTCTGTACCGAATAAAATTTTTGTCATGTCATATTTACATTCCAAGTTTCTATTTTAGAATTAAGCTTTGAATGTCTGTCACCCTATTTTTTCAAGTCATTACCCTAAAAATATTATCTTTTTTTAATATGACCTATAATTGTGTTGTGTAATTTTAATTATATAAGATTGTTAAAAAAGAAATACTGTATATACATACACACTGAGCCAAAATGTCAAATTAAAGTAAGGTGATGTGATTCTAGATAAACTGAGAATCACAGTTTTGTCACAAAATCTAAAAAAATATATATATATTTTTGTTCATTTATGTAAAATGTTTTAATAAGAAAACAAAGATATATTTTTTAACACTCTGTTTTGATAGTATAAGAGTTACTTGGGAAAATTCAGAGTCATGGGAGAATATTATTTTATTATATAAAATTATAAATAAAAATTTTTCCTCTGGGTGCTCCGGTTTCCCCCACAGTCCAAAGACATGCGGTACAAGTGAATTGAATAAGCTAAATTGGCCGTAGAGTATGAGTGTGAATGCAAGAGTGTATGGATGTTTCCCAGTGTTGGCTTGCGGCTGGAAGGGCATCCGCTGCGTAAAACATATGCTGGATAAGTTGGCGGTTCATTCTGCTGTGGCGACCCCTGATGAATAAAGGGAATAAGCTGAAAAGAAAATGAATGAATAATAATTTTCCCAGTACTGGGTTGCAGCTGGAAGGGCATCCGCTGTGTAAAAAATATGCTGGATAAGTTGGCGGTTCATTCGGCTGTGGTGACCCCTGATGAATAAAGGGACTAAGCCAAAGGAAAATGAATGAATGAATAATAATAATAATAATAATAATAATAATAATAATAATAATTAACAAATGTATGATTCTGAATTCAAAGTTTAAGTAAATTTCTGGTGGTTATGATAAATATTTATTTGCTGGAGTCTATTTTAAAGTATTACTGAATATATTTTTGTTTAATTAATAAAAGCTCAGTTTCAGTGAATGACTCAGTGGCTCTCTTATAAAGACTTCACTTTTTTCACTTGATGAATACTTTTTAAATGAATTTCTTTAATGATTCAATGGCAAATACATTTTAACAGTTGTTTGTTGCCACCTATTGGAGTAACAGTGTAAATGATACAACTTTAACTATAATGGTGCATTCACACCAGATGCGGAAGATGCGTCAAGCGCGAGTGATTTACATGTTAAGTCAATGCAAATATGTGAATAGAAATCCTGTGGCGTGATTCACACGAATGAGGTGCCGCGAATGACACAATATGCACGAATGAAGCGGCGCGAATTAAGCATTTTGCGCATTTGCCATGCTTAATGCACGAATCACGCGATTCGCTCGAGTTGGAAAATATAAACTTTAGCGGACATTCGCACCACGTTAACCAATCAGGAGCTTGCTCTTGTAGGGGCGTGATTATAATGTAGCTACTGCAGTTGGTGTCCTGCTATTTGCAGAACTCACTCCGACACCGGACAACAGTTCATCAAACTGGACTCAGCTCAGTCTGAAGCACCGCTGAAAGCTTCCATCATCTAGGTACAGTTTCTAGAGGAGTTTATGTACTCACAGAGCTGGGTGTACTTCAGAATGGATCTAGTGGACTCAGACACTGCGCCGAACGAATCTACGCTGTTTTTCAGCATTCCTAAAACACATAAAGCACAGCTACTCTCTCAATAAAATCCATGTTAGCCATTTAGCAATGAAATTTGAGTCACCGGGCAGACAGAAGCCCATGACGCGAATCTGCGTCTGCTGTGAAGTGAATTTGACACGCAAATAAAGCGAGTAAACTCAAAATGTTCATGCGTCTATTTAAGGGCGAATATCGCCATTTATTTGCATATGCCACGTCTGGTGTGAACACAGCATAAGCGTCATCACTTACAAAAGTTCATTTCAAAATTCTACCATAAACATTGTTTATGTCCAGAACTATAAACAGTTTTTCCAATATTTTTTGTGCTATTTTAAATGTTTTTTACATGGAAATAGTGAAACTGTGTGCTTAAAATAAATGTTGCATTGACATTAGTGGTGAAAAATGGTGTTTGATTCATTCATTCATTCATTCATTCATTTTTCTTCGGCTTAGTCCCTTTATTTAACAGGGGTCGCCACAGCGGAATGAACCACCAACTTATCCAGCATATGTTTTACACAGCGGATGCCCTTCCAGCTGCAACCCAGCACTGGGAAACACCCATACACACTCACATTCACACACATACACTACGGTCAATTTAGTTTATTCAATTCACCTATAGTACATGTCTTTGGACTGTGGGGGAAACCGGAGCACCCAAAGGAAACCCACGCCAACACGGGAGAGCATGCAAACTACCCACAGAAACGCCAACTGACCCAGCCGGGGCTCGAACCAGCGACCTTCTTGCTGTGAGGCAACAGTGCTAACCACTGAGCGGCCATGCCGCCGATGTTTGATTCAATATTGCATTTTTTTGGCTCATTTATATAAAATTGTTTAAATGAAAACAAAAAATATATGTTAACACAGTTTTAATAGTATATGAGTTATTTGGAAAATTCCTTTAACTCTGAGATGAGTTTTTTATGAGCAAGTCTTGACAGCCTTTTGATTGAACATTTATGTGGTACCTTCAGCTATTTGCAGAATTTACGAGCTGACACGAGACATTGCAAAATCTCCTGTTCGCACTGAAGAACAATGTTGTGTAGCAGCCATAAGCTAAAAACCTGCATTTCCATTTTTATTATATTTACATCTTGTCTTTGAATTGCAGCTCTTGGCCTTCCTGCAGGGTCTGTTCACGTTCTACCATGAGGGTTACGAACTGGCCCACGATTTTGAGCCCTACAAACAACAGCTCCAGTTTAACCTGCAGAATGTAAGTGCACGTCTCCTGTGAGTCACCCAGCTTCTCTTTCACATTTTCACTTAGCCTCCTTTTTGACCAGTAATGTGTGTGTGTGTGTTTTTTTTTTACTTCTGAAAATATTTGTAAGGCCACCTTGATGTGAAGGTTGGCACATATGAGAAAGTTAGACTGTTAAAAACTGTGAGCTTTGTGTGTGTTTTGCCCTCTGTTCTGTCGACTGCAGCCTACTCTGTGTGTGTTTGATCAATACCGGTCTGTTAAACCAGTTCCTGCTGCTCGTCAGCATCTTTGAGTCTGGGTTTCATGACATTTGACCCTTTCGTTGCATCTTTGTCACCAAAGAGCTCAAAACTGAAGTGGTGTCACAGAAATTCTGCTTGTTTTAAAGCAGAAAAAAGATCTGAGATGCAGCACTGTGCCAACACTGCGGCATTTATACAGTGTGTATACTGAATTAAGGCTGCTGTGAAAGCTAGACTTTAGCCTTTACTGTAATTCACTACTTCAGGACCTTTAATATTGCAAGAGTGTACAGTGCAGTAATTCACATTCAAGATACAGTAGTTCACATTCGTGTATTAGGCTGGGTTTTCAGCACTCCAGAGGACAAAAGAAGGATATAAAGCCAATTATTGTATTTTACTTCCAACAAATTGTGACAAACAAAATTTTTTAGACATTAGGTATAAAATTACCATTTAATTTAAGTCATTAAATAAAAACGTTTTTTGTAATTATAACGTAATGCAAAACTGTCATTTGGATGTGAGCAGGATTGCAAATGTGAAATAGATTTTATACAATTTTCCCATTTGCGATCAAGCTTGCATCAAAATTCAAAATGACACTTTATATATATTTTTACTTTTAATACTTTATATATATTTGTACATTTTATTTAATTATTTATGTATTTATTCATTCATTCATTCATTCATTTTCTTTTCGGCTTATTAATCAGGGGTCGGAATGAACCGCCAACTTATTTTACATGTTTTATGCAGCGGATGGCCTTCCAGCCGCAACCCAGTACTGGGAAACACCCATACACTCTCACATTCACACACATACACTACGGCCAATTTAGCTTATTCAATTCCCCTATAACGCATGTCTTTGGGCTGTGGGGGAAACTGGAGCATCCAGAGGAAACTCACGCTAACACGGAAGAACATGCACACATGCAAAAAAAATTTTTTATAATTATATTAATAATTAAGATTCAGTAAAGGACTTGCTCCCTCCTATTGGTCATATTTATTTATACATGCAAGCCCTAAATGAGCCAAAGTACAGGTATGAGCACAGAAATAGCATTACCCATGATGCTATACAGAAAATTCCACCAATCAGAGAGTCTCACCAAGTGAAGTTTTACAAACTAATTTCGAGAGGAGCACGTGATATGATTGATCGAGGCTGGTCTCTCATCTGTGATCAGCAATAATCAGATTGATCCAAGCCTACAATTAATAGACCGATTTCGCCCTACAGCCTTATCTTCATTTTGGAAGAATCCCCCCTTCCACCCCATCTCCGCCTTTTCCTCCTTTTACCAGGGGCAGCTCTCAAGACCTACCTGATCTCGGACCCCCTTATATGCTTAATGACCAGGCGGGAGCCCTGGGCTCAGTTATCTCCGAGCTCAGGGTTCTCTCCTGGGACAGCATGCCAAACCTGCTAATAGCGTCAAGCAATATCTAAGTGTGAACTCTTGAAACAATGCAAGCCCCACCCACTTCCGTTAGGCACCATCTTCATGCGCTTTCAGAATATTTAAGTGTACATGTTTAATGTATACATTTTTAACAATAAACTTAAAGTCCAGGTAAACATAATTCGGTAACACTTTATAATAACTGCACACTATAAATCATTTATTAAGCATTAACAAATTACTAATTCATCGTTTGTTAAGCATTAACTCTACATTATAAAACATAGTAAGCAGTTCATAACTACAGCTACAAATGCTGCATTCTTGACTTACTGTATAAGGACATGTAAAATGTGCTTAATGATTGTATTTTCATACTTTCTTAGTGACAAATTTTTCATTACTAAATAAAGTATTGCATTATTTACAAACCAGTTAAGAGTGGATGGTGGTTTTAAGGTCATTCAGAATAAGTAAGTGATTAATAAACTCTTTAAATTAGATTTATATATATCTTTTTAATATTTTATATATCTTATTATTCAGGCATATACTCATAGTAACTTTGTATGTTAATAAGCAATTTATTAACACAACTTCATGTAGTTTTGTTACCTAAAGTTAGGACTATTTATGCTTTGTAAAACCCTTATAAATGACAATTAAAGGCTCAATGTGACACAGTTAAGCACACAGTACATTTGTCTTTTGTCTGATTTTTATATACTATTTGCTTGAAATGAAAGTTTGTAATGTTGTGATTCCATTCCTACTGTAGCTTGTACCTTCAAGGATTATAACAGTTGATCAAAGACTTTTATTGAAAGTCCTTATGATAAAAAAATACCTCCTAATGCACTCTGTAACTTACGTCAATGATATTCATGTATTTCAAAGTATTCACGTCTGTCAGATCAAATATAAAGAGCTGTTCTATAATGGCAGTAACCATGATTTCTTTGTTTGTTCTTGGATAAAGACGAGAAACAACTTCTTAAGCACTAAGCAGGAAGTGGAAAACCTGATGAAGCGGGTCCGATCTGCAGACCAGGACCAGAAGCCCCCGGGCCAGTGGACTATGGAGGGCTACCTGTATGTCCAAGAGAAGCGTGAGTGTTTTTATGGACTCAAGGACAGACATTCTGTGGCCTTCAATACCAGACACTTTTTTTCAAAGCATGATGATAAGAGTTGATAATTTGGTATTTAAGTTTATTTGTTTTTATGACCTTCCTTTAATCTTACCCTGTTATTTTTTCATTTTCCCTCATTCTGCAGAGAAAATAAGACGTCCACACGTAAATAGCGCTTGATTATATGTGATTATCATTATATGTCTTCAGATATGATATGAGGAAATGACTTGGTCTAGGAAAGAAGAACATTGCCCTCTACTGGACCCATACATTATTCGCACTCAAGATTTTGATAAAGACTTATTGCGGATAATTATTCAGTATAATACAATTATTAGTAGTATTATTATATATTTTTTTTAAACAAAAGTATGTAAAAAAAATTATCTCACATAAATTTGTATATGTATTTTTATTAACATTTTATTTCTGCACATTAGAAGGTGTCTGTTATTTTTATTTCTATTTCTATTTATTTAGTTTTTGTGTACTGGTATTTATTTTATCGTTCTATTTGTAAACAAAACACAGTGACTATCATTTTAAACAAGAATCACAGTAACATTACATTAACATATTAAATATTAAATACTAAATCAATTTATTTGTAAAACTTTATACTTGGGCGACACGGTGGCTCAGTGGTTAGCACTGTCGCCTCACAGCAAGAAGGTCGCTGGTTCGAGTCCCGGCTGGGCCAGTTGGCATTTCTGTGTGGAGTTTGCATGTTATCCCTGTGTTCGCCTGGGTTTCCTCTGGGTGCTCTGGTTTCCCCCACAAACCATGCGCTATAGGTGAATTGAATAAACTAAATTGGCCGTAGTGTATGTGTGTGTATGTGAGAGTGTATGGGTGTTTTGTGTTATGCTGGATAAGTTGGCGGTTCATTCCGCTGTGGCAACCCCTGGTGAATAAAGGGACTAAGCCGAATGAACTTTATACTTTTGTCACTAACCACTAGGTTTTAGCCATTTGTCAGCAAGAAATTTAAATATTATATTATATTATATTATATTATATTATATTATATTATATTATATTATATTATATTATATTATTTTCTTGGATGTACAAAAATTAGTACACCAAAATTAGTATGTTGTGGAAAAAAATTAAATTTTAATAAACAGTAAAAATAAGAGAAAAATAAGAAATATTACATTAAGTTGAAACTTTGTAGTTTGTAATTGCTTTAGTTGTTTGTTTTTTCAATAACTTGTTTATTGTTAAGTGTATTATCTTTCTTTTTTTAAAGATGTTATGTGACCAAACTCTTATTTTAGTGGATATAACTGTTTAATAAAACTGTTTTGTTTAAATGCACTAAAAGTTGTTGGTTCACTGAGAAATGGATAAAAATATTCATTTTTGAAAGGGGGTGTACTTATTTTTTGCTGAGCACTGTATTCATTCATTCATTTTCCTTCGGCTTAGTCCCTTATTTATCAGGGGTCGCCAAAGCAGAACGATCCGCCAACTATTTCGGCATATGTTTTATGCAGCGGATGCCCTTCCAGCCACAGCCCAGTACTGAAAAATTCACACACCTACTCATACACTACGGCCAATTTAGTTCATCAACTCCACACAGAAATGCCAACTGGCTCAGCCGGGGCTCAAACCAGAAACCATCTTGCTGTGAGGCGACAGTGCTAACCACTGAGACACCGTGCCACCTGAGCACTGTATATTTTATTTTATTTTTATTTAGTTACACAAGAGCAATGATTTTCCAATTGGGTTATCACATTTCACTTGTCATATGTGTTACAGGGCCTTTGGGCTGCACATGGACACGTCATTATTGTACATATGACAAAGATAATCAAACCTTCAGCATGTGCAACACAGAGGCAAAACCAGCAGCCAAACAGGTAAAAAGATGTGATTTATAGGTCCAGAGCTGCTGTTTGCATCCATTTCTCACTGTTTTTATCTGTTATCACAGAACGACATCACTTCAAATCCCCCCGAGAAGTTCAGGCTCAAGTCCTGTATTAGGAGAAAGACTGACTCCATTGATAAACGCTTCTGTTTTGATATTGAAGTGGTGGAAAGGTGGGTACCGATCTTTTAAAAATGTAACATTCCCAAAGAATGTTATTTTTTTTAAACAAGCTTCATTTATTGTAATCATTTATTCTCCCTCATGTTTTTAATAAACCTGTTGATTGCAAATGTAAAAACTGCTTTTTTACACTAATTTCAGACCTTAAATATTGGTGGGGGAATTTTGTCATTTTAAAGGGGACCTATTATGCCCCTTTAATAAGTCTCTGATGTCCCTAGAGTGTGTATGGGAAGTTTTAAGCTCAAAATACCACACAAATAATGTTTTAGAACTTTAATGGCAGACGGCTGCTTCTCACTCAGGGCTGTTTAGGATCATCACTACTGGACATGTACATTATCTTAATTTGTTCTTATTTGAAATTTTAAAGACATGTTATCAGTAAAACACAAATTAACATTTATGAATGTATCATTTTATTTATTTATAGAATTTTGTATTTATCTATGTACAGCGGGAAAAATAAGTATTGAACACGTCACCATTTTTCTCAGAAAACATATTTCTAGAGGTGCTGTTGACTTGAAATTTTCCCCAGATGTTGGTAACAACCAAAGAAATCCATATATGCAAAGAAAACAAATCTAATTAGTTTACAAATTAAGTTATGCGTAATAAAATTAAATGGCGCAGTGAAATAGTATTGAACACATGAAGAAAGGGAGCTGTAGAAAGGCAGCGAAAGCTCAGACAGCAGCTGAAATCTCTCAGTAGTAATTCAGCAACTCTCTGCCCTTCGCCATTGTAAGTGCTATGCTGCTTCAGTCCAACATCTGCATTAGCAAGATGATGAAGATGAAACCAGGGCGGACATTTCAGCAAGACAATGATCCAAAACACAGCCAAGGAAATTCTCAAATGCTTTCAGAGAAAGAAAATCAAGCTGTAGAATGGCCCAGCCAATCACCTGACTTGAATCCAATAGAAAATACAAAATAAAGCTCAGATTTGATAGACGAGACCCACAGAACCATCAACATTTTTACACTCTGTTGAAGTCTGTGAAAAAATCACACCTGAGTAATTCATGTTACTTCATTCTCCACATGAGGCGTCTTTAAGCTGCCATCACCAAAAAAGTATTAAAAACAGTTCAGTAGTTCAGTACTTTCTCATTTTATTGTTATTACACATGCAACTAATTTTTCAGATTTAAATATTATTCCCAGGAAAAAACATGACATGTTCAATACTTATTTTTCCCGATGTATGACCAAAATCATACAGGTTTGTTATGATTTAGGAAGAATAAATGATTAAATGATTTTTAAAAACAAACATTGGTAACACTTTAGAATAATGGTGCATTAGCTAATGTTATTAATGCATTTACTAACATTAACTAAGTATCAATAATCTTGTAAAGCATTAATTAATCATAGTTCAACATTAACGAATGCATTATTAAAATCCTTGTTAACATTAATTAACACTAGCAATAACATTAGCACAGTGCGTTAACATGAACTAACATTATTTAACTTAACTAACATTAACAAGGATGAATTGATACCGTAATAAATATATTACTAACTGTTTGTTTATGTTAGTAAATGCATGAACTAACATTAACTAATGGACCATTGTTTTAAAGTGTTAGCCAAACATTTGCTTTAGCTTATGTTTCTTTATATCCTCTTTATAAGACCTTTTATAAGACCTTTCTGTTTTTTTTTAAACTGAATTTCTGTTTTCTGCATGTTCTTCATGCCTTTTTGTCCCCCACTAACTGTATAATCTAACAATATATTTTTTGTACTTGCATTTGCCTAAATGGCACAGTCTTACGATATTAGGTGGCAAACATTTATGTATTTATATGTACGTGAATTTTTATGACACACACAGTAGAACACGCATGTTCTTCTAACACTGTTGGTAAGTAGATATCTAACTTCCTTTGCCACCTAGTGTAAGGTTGCACTGTTGTTGTCTTACAGTTTACCCTGTATGTGCCCATCCCCCCCCCCCTGTCCCCTCTCTGTGTTTATTTCAATCTAGAAATACCGTCTATCGTGGATCTCTTTTCCGACCACTGCAATTTTTCTTTAAAAGCCGGTATGTGACGAGCCCTGTGCATGTAGAAATGCATGTGAAATCTCACGCATTAGAAATCCCACGCTGATCAAAGCTCATTTCTCACCTCCATGGTTTTGAAGGATTGCATGTTGGAAAATCCTGTAATTGATGGGATAACAGATTGATTTGATTTCACTGGCTGAGTGATTCTATCCATCTTATTTGTAATCTGGAAGTTGCAAACACTCAAGGAGCAAAAACATCACAACATCAAATCAGCTTAATTTATTGCTATACACCAAACTGGAAAGCTGTTTAGATATAGGCATGTTGGAGAGGAGTTACTGCAAATGTGTTTATTCATTGATAGAACTGAGGCCGATTTATAATGATTACAAATTTATGAGGAAAAACTTAGTGAGCTGTATATGCCTAGTCAGCAGTTTCAGTCACACTTAATGCAGTGGTCATTCTAAATGCTCATCGTGATGCTGCCTTCTGGGATACCTTATAAACTGTTTTGTTTTTTCGAAATAAATTGTATTATAATTTCATTTTATTTATGTAAACTTATTTCTGCTAGTTGCTACATAAAATATTCTTACAAAAATCTAAAATAAAAATTATTATTATTATAAACAATAAATCATTATAAATAAATAATAATAGTAATAATGATAATTATTTATATTATTAATAATAATCATCATCATCATCATATTTATTATTATTATTGTTATTATTATTAATATTAATAATAATAATGGTAGTATTACTGTATTTTTGTTAAAATAATAATAATAATAATGATAATAATTTATTATCAATATTAGTTAAATTCATATAGTAATATTAATAACAATGATATTATTATTAATTCATTCATTTTCCTTCAGCTTATTCCCTTATTTATTATTATTATTATTAGTAGTAGTAGTAGTAGTAGTAGTAGTAGTATTAACAATTATATTAATATTATTATTATTATTATTAATAATAATAATAATAATAATAATAATATTATTATTATTATGAACATATTGTTATTTATTTATTTTTTATTTGAGATGTTTGTGTTTTAAAGTTTATAAATATTATATTTATAGTTTAATAATCCTAAAATATAATATATGTGAATTAATAAATCACGTACATGTAAGCAGGAAAAAGTCACATGGATTTCAATTTACTTTAATCAGATTCAGGCCATGTTCATATGTGGAAATGTATCCGATATGAATCAGATACATGCCCTTGTGTCTGCAGTGATTGGATTTTTACCTGTCAATGCGAGTCGCGCAAAAAGAATTAAAAAACTTTTAACGTGTGAACAGATTAAATACAGGAATGGAGAAAAGAGCGCTCTTTTATTATCAGCTGTCAGTCAGCATCCACTCTGTTTTTCCTGGTCATTGCACCTTTGCCGTGTGCAGTGTAAATGCAGATAATCGGATACGAGTCACTTTTAAAAGATGATGTAAGCTGGTCATCAAAAAAATCGGATACAGTCACAAAATCGGAATTGTCCATCAAGATCTGCAGTGTAAATTCAGCCATATAGGCTCTTTATGTACACACACATATACCTTTTGACAGCTTTAAACCCTTTTTTGATAGTGTATCACCTAAACTTGACTTTAAAGGAGACCTATATGTATATAAATGTAAAATAAATCTCTGATGTCCCTAAAATGTATATGTGAAGTTTCAGCTCAAAATGCCACACAAATAATGTTTTATAACTCTTTGAAACTGACCCTTTTAGGCTTTGATCCAATTTGTGCCGTTCTTGTGACTATCGCTTTAAATTCAAATGAGATTGTGCTCTTTTCAAAAGAGGGCGGAGCTTAGTCACTGACATTATATTCAGCAGTTCCAGTGCTAAAACTCTAATGTCAGACGGCTGCTTCTCACTCAGGGCTGTTTATGCTAATGAGGGAGAGATCGCCACTACTGGGTGTGGCTTTCCCCCTCTAGTGACATGTACAAACGGAGAATGTCAATCAAAGCATTTTGGCAGACTGATTTTATGAAATGTGATTATAACAAATAGAATTAATACATTTTAACCGTTAGAGGCTATTTTATATTCATACACTGTTATACAACTGCTATATACACTGCCACACAACTGTAATTTTTGCATAATAGGTCCCCTTTAAATTCATTGCAAAATGCTACTTTTCTGCAAAGGTTGTTGCAAGGTGGTTCCTTATAAATGGATCGTTTTAAATATACTTTCTGATTACATTAGCCATTACATTACTATTTCAAAAACCAACATTAGCAATCTTTAAATGAACATTATAAGGGCACTGATCTGATATGCATACAGTTGCTCCCAGAAACACTCTTACCATCACTTTAAAACTGCTCTGCATCATGCTTGCTCTAACAAGCGGGGGGTAATAATAAAGCATAACTGAGCGAATGGCTCTTTATCCATGCACTGATATTACAGCTGTTGCACAGGAGGATACTGTATGAGCTCGCTCTAACACTCACCTTACAGTTACAGTTAACACAAATCATGTGTCATGAAGATCTGTAACTGATATGTATGGATCAGTTAACTGGGACTTGTGATTTTAAACGGTTTGAAACTGGGAACACAGATATAGATGTTTATGTAAATGAAATAGTACTTTCCATGCCTAATTTTACACATAAGTTGAAGTTACCAAGCTGGAAACTATCACATAAGATGCATTTGAGTTGACTTTAGATATATTAGGGAATAGATTATCCACAAAAGAATCATGTACTCAGCATCATGTCATTTCAAGTTTTGTTTTTTAGTTTTTTGAATTGTCAAATATTAATTGCTTCATCAGATTTGTGTATTTTAAAATGTCAAAATAAATGTAAAATAAACACATAAATAATGAAAACAATAAAATGTTTTTTTTTTTAAAGATTAAAATAAATAACAAAACATTTTAACGTAAAAGAATCAAACAACTAAATAAAAATGGATCAAAATAATCAAATAAGTCTTAAAAAACAGATAAATTAAACAAAATTTGGTGAAAAACAAATTTAAAAAAGTTTATAACAAATTTCAATTCATTAAATTAACAAATTGAATTATTTATTTTTATGTATTATGAAAATAACAAATGAAAAATAAATAAAACTAATTAATAACTATTATTTTAAACCCATTTGTAATGGCCATGTTTCACAATTTTATGGGTCATAAATGGTTCTTTGTATAAGACACTATAGATGCCTTTTACATTTTAGCAAAGGGATCACTTACATGATGCGGATCATTTTTGGTCATCTATTTATTCATTCATTCATTTTCTTTTCTTTGCTTAGTCTCTTTATTAATCTGGGGTCGGAATGAACCGGCAACGTATCCAGTATATGTTTTACGCAGCGGATGCCCTTCCAGCTGCAACCCATCACTGGGAAACATCCATGCACACTCATTCACACACATACACTACGGACAATTTAGCCTTCTCATTTCACCTATACCGCATGTCTTTGGACTTGTGGGGGAAACCGGAGCACCCGGAGGAAACCCACGTGAACACGGGGAGAACATGCAAACTCCACACAGAAATGCCAACTGACCCAGCCGAGACTCAAACCAGCGACCTTCTTGCTGTGAGGCGATCGTGCTACCCACTGCGCCACCGTGACACCAGTCATCCATGGCATCTAAAATATTGAAAGCCCACTCACTTAGACATTCTGTCAACTATGTATTCTACTTTAATTCAAACTATTTATAAAAAATAAATAAACAGGTTATTCAGTGCCTTCTGCAACTGAAGCCAAACCCTTTACTTTGAGCTTTGTGAAGGAACATGATTGTGTGAAATTGGCCGGGTTTCCATCCTAACGTGATGCCAATCTTTTCAAAAGTCGCAAAAAAAATAAATAAATAAATAAATAATGTTCACTATAAGTCAAAGTTCATCTGGCGAATGTGTTTCCATCTCCCATTATTTACATAAACTTTTTTTCATAAAAACCACCTCAATTGAGTTTTGCAAAAACAGAATAAAAGAGATTTTTATTGCAAATTTGGTATTTCCATCACTCATTTCTCATGTTATAATTTATAAAAAATCTCATCTTACAAATTAATACAGGGTGATGGAAACCCAGCTATTGACAGTGAAATAATGTCGGCTTAGCTTGTTTTTATAATAATAATAATTATTATTATTATTATTATTATTATTTTTAATTATTATTATAATTTCTTTTGGGGGGGTGACTTAAATGATGGCTTAATTAAATTGTTTGAGCATAATAATGACTTAATAAATATCTAAAATCACAATATCAAATATCAAATAAGAATATTGCCATTTAGATCATAAATATTAATATATACGGTATGTTATTTTCTGGAAATAAATCATCTAAATGGTAATATTCTTATTTTGAAGACATTTTATTGTCTATTTATTTGTAAATCCAGACAGCTGATAATTTTAAAGTTTTTTTTCGGGTTTTTTCCCCAGGCCCTATTTTATTTTATCATTTTAATGTGATTGTGTTTAAAGATTCAAACATCTGTAATTCTTTCACTTAGAAAAGTTTTTTACTTCTGTCTTTTCACCCGCTTCGAATGTTATCACTCGATTGAATGGGCGTTATCAGTGGTTATCAGCTGATAGACATAGTTAATCAGCTATACTAATAGAGAAGACTCCAGATCCAGATCTGTTTTTACATTACTGTGACGTTTGGGTTTAGGGTTGGGGTAGGGGTAGACGTTAATAAAATACAATTAATGGGAAATTTAATAAGTAATATAAATAATTCTCATTAACTTCTGGCCTAGTAGGCGCAGAAGGCCCCTACTGGCCCATATCTATCAGCTGATAACCACTGATAACGCCCATTCAGTTGACTGATAACATTCGAATTGGCTGGTCTTTTTGTCTGAATTTTTCTTTGCTTCAAATCAAAGTTTGTTATGTTGTGATTTTCCTTATCATAACATTGACCTTGACTGGTCAAATGTGAGATGTCAAGAAAACATAAATCTGAGTGCAGAATAAAGAAACATAACCATAAAACACATGGAACATACAGAAAAGTACAATCTCTCAATGAAACCAACAATAGCAGTCATATACAGGTTTGAAATGACATCAAGTTGAGTAAATGGGGAACCATTCCCTCCTTTTGATTGACTATATGTGGCAACACCTTTTGTGGATCTAAATATATGAATGATAAATATCCCAGTTTCTCTGGAAATATATTATTAATATTCTTTAGAAATATATAAATCAGATTTTCTTTAGAAGAACCATAGTAGGTAGTTGATCAGGATGTTTCTAGAGCATGTCAGAGTTTAAAGTGCTGTGTTGTCTTCAGGCATGGCATTATCACTCTTCAAGCGCTGTCTGAGTCCAACAGGAGGCTCTGGCTGGAGGCCATGGATGGAAAAGAGCCGGTGAGTGACGGAACATCTTTCTTCCTTCATTTCAAGTCAAGTCAAGCTTTAGGGCACGTGTCCACCAAAGCGTTTTTGCCCAAGCTGAGTGTGTGATTGTTTTTTTCTGTTGTTGTCATTGGAGGTGCTGCTTTTTTTAACTTTGAGCATGCAAAGACTTTGGTGTGCACTTTACTCTGGAGAAGCACTCGCACCAACTTTTAGAAGTTTCAGCTGTGAAAAGAGCTCTGGTAGACATGCACCCTAAGGCCCTGTCCACACAAACACAGCTATTTTCAAAACCGAATGAGGCAAATTATGCACATTCGTGGTAAACACATTGCATATTCAGTGTCGTTCACACCAATGGACAGTAATCCACCTTTGTTCATGTTTATATTGCATATAGTGCAATGTGGTGGGTGTAATTTTGCCAAGTAAGATATGATCATGGATTAGCATTTATGTTGATTTTGGAATCCTGTTTAAAAATATAATCCATATCTAATCCCTAAACCTAAACTTAACTGTAAATTATTCCCAAAACCAGAAGGGGATTAATAGTTTGATAACAATGATGTAGAAGAACATAACCCTAGCTGTAAGCCTAAACATAAAGTGTAAACTTATCGCTTGAATCTGATTGGCTGATTGGCAGCATAGATGTTGATCCAGGAATATGTCCTACTTTGTGAAATCACACTAACCAATGCAATCCACAAGTAAACATATATTATCCTATTGAGTCTTTGTAGTGTGGAGTGTTTGTAGAAGTTGACTAGTGTGTATGTACAGTATTTTATTCTATATTATTATCAGTATTAAGTTTTGATGAAAATTGTCTTCACTTCTTTACTTATTCTAGCTTTTAATAATCCTAGAGATAAATAATTCTCTTCAGAACATGTTAGAATCAATTATGTGCTGCTTAATTGCTCAATAAGCAATTCACAATGATTCAAATGCATTTTTACTCTTAGATATACAATCTTCCTGCTATTCTAAGCAAGAAAGAAGAAAGTAAGTATTGTCTCTACCACAAAGGCTTCATTTGTTTTTCAATTCTCTCTTTTATTTTCTATTTTCTTTTAAGTATCTTCTGTTTTGTTCAGTTAGACTGTGCTTAATGTTTGAGTCTGACCTCGCATGCTCTTATCAGATGAACAGTTTAACCAACGCTCTTTCAGATAATGTGTTGTGTTTCCCTTCACTACACCCTTTGTGTGATACTGTTCTCTCCTATTTGCTTTTACAATGTCGATATAGCATTGCATTAAGTAAAACCAGGATAAGCCGAAACCCCCTGAGTATGTCACAAGTCAAATCCGTCTATTAAACATGCTCTCTTGTTTCTTTGTGTAGCATATTTAAATGAGGCTGGCTTTAATTTTGTGAGGAAGTGTATACAACTGGTGGAGGTCAGAGGTGAGTTGTGCGTTTACTGCAGTACTTAATGTAAATAGAGTTGGACAGCATTTATAAGTTGTGTTCTAATAAAAGAAATAAAACATAAAGGTAGATAGATATAGGAATAGATATTGGACAGCATTTATAAGTTGTGTTCTAACAAAAGAAATAAAACATAAAGGTAAGGAAATTAAGTTATTATTATTAAATATTCATATATTTCATACATCTTAAGGAATTTTATAAATAAAACAGCACTAAAAAAATATTTATTTATTTATTTATGTATTTATATTTATTTTTTACTTTTTTTATGGTGAAAAAATTATGGTATGTGTTACAACCCCAAATCAGAAAAAGCTGGAACAGTATGGAAAACGCAAATAAAAAAAGAAAGTAGTGATTTCTAAATTTACTTTGACTTGTATTTCATTCCAGACAATACACCAAACATTCTTTAATGTTTTCCTCATGATTTCTTTTTTTTTTTTTTTTTTTTTTTAATAAACACGTATTCCAATTTTGTTCTTGCAACACATTTCAAAAAGTCTTAAGGTAGGCAACAGAATGGGGTCTTCGTTGTCACATTTTGCGCTTCAAAATGCCCCACACATTCTCTATTGGAGACAGGTCAGGACTGCAGGCAGGCCAGTCAAGTACCTGTATCTTCTTCCTCTGCAGCCAGGACTTTGTAATGTGTGCATAATGTGGTTTTGCATTATATTTTTGGAATATGTATGGGTGTCTCTGAAAAAGAAGGCAGCACATTGTGATCCAAAATCTCGATGTACTTTTTAGCATTGATGGTGCCATCACAGAAATGCAAGTTACCTTTGCGAAAGGCACTGACACAACCCCATATCATGACAGACTCTGGCTTTTGGACTTGTTGCTAGTAACAGTGTGGATGGTCCTTTTCTTTTTTGGTCCGAAGCACACAACGTCTATTTCTCCCAAGAAATACCTGAAATACTGATTCATCTTACCATAGTACACATTTCCACTGTGTGATGGTCCATCCCAGATGCTTGTTAACATAGGGCTTCCTTTTGGCACAGTACAGTTTTCACTGGCATTTGTGGATGTAACTACGTATTGTGGTACTTGACAAAGGTTTGCCAAAGTAGTCCTGAGCCCATGTGGTGATATCGCTTATAGATGAATGACTATTCCTGATGCAGTGCTCCCTGAGGGATCGGAGATCACGGTTGTTCATCTTAGGCTTGCGCCCTTGTCCTTTATGCACTGAAATTGCTCCAGATTCCTTGAATCTTTTAATGATGTTATGCACTGTTGAAGGTGAAATATCCAAATGTCTTCCTATCTTTCTTTGAGGAACATTGTTTTTTAAAAAATCAAGAATTTTCTCACGTATTTGTTGGCGAACTGGCGATCCTCTGCCCATCTTTGCTGCTAAAGGACTAGACCTTTCTTGGATACTGCTTTTGTACCAAGTCATAATTACAATCACCTGTTGACATCACTTGTTTTAAATCACCTTATTATTTAACCAATTTACCTGATTACTAGCCCTAAACTGCTTGTGTACCATTTTTTTTCAAATCTGTTGCAATAACCAAAATTGAAATCATATTTTTTTATATAATCATGAGGAGCACATTAAATAATGTTTGTTGTATTGTCTGCAATGAAATACAAGTCAAAATCAATTTAGAAATCAATTTATTTATAATTATTTTTTATTTTATTTTGGTTTTTTATTTATTTTTTAAAGCTGAAAAACTGATGGCTTTGGACACCAAATCGCCTGTATGTGTTATTAGTCAATGTGTTTTCTGTTGTGTAGTTTGTGTTTTTATTTCTGTACTGTATGTTCTGTTTGTGTTCATATATTCTCCTCTCAGCAGGGCTCAACACTATGGGTTTGTACAGAGTCGGTGGAATAAATTCAAAAGTGCAGAAGCTCATGACCACAGTCTTCTGTAAGACTTTTCATTCTACACAGTAGCTAATGCTAGTCTCAGATACTTTCTGTCCATGAAAAAAACACACCACATTTTGATTTTTGACTAGCTTTTTTCCATATTGGACATAAATATTGAAACTATCCTTAGTTATACATATTTAATATCACTCCAGCATTTGTACAGAAGCCATGTTGTGTGTGTTCTTCATAAAGCACCCAAAGCAGCATCAGATCTGGATCTGGACCCAGACACTTGGGACAACAAGACCATCACCAGCGGCCTCAAGAATTACCTCAGGTGTCCTTCAGTTTTTCTATATATCACAGACTGACATTCTACTACTATCAATGAAGATACAACATGAAAATGGATACATTTGTGAGAAAGTTGAAAGTATCTTAAAGGGATAGTTCACCCAAGAATTAAACATTTTTCATCATTTACTCACTTGTTTAAAACCTATTTGGGTTTCTTTTTTCTGTTGAACACTAAATAAGATATTTTGAAGAATGCTACTGTAGTTGCTGGGACTCATTGACTTGCATTGTATTTTGTTTTTCCTACTATGGAAGCTGATGGTTCCCAGCAACCAGCATTTTTCAAAATATCTTCTTTTGTGTAGACAGAAATTCCTAAACGTTAAAACACATGAGGGAGAGTAAATGAGGTCATTTTTATGGCTGAACTGTCCGTTTAAATGGATTGTTCACCCAAAAAAAAAAAATTAACTCACTGTTTACTCACCCTCAAGTGGTTCCAAACCTTGAGGTTTCTATGAGTTTCTTTCTTCCGCTGAACACAAAGGAAGATATTTAGATGAAAGCTGAAAACATGTAACCATTGACCTCCATAGTAGGAAAACAAATACTATCAATGTCAATGGTTACAGGTTTCCAACATTTTTCAAAATATCTTCTTTTGTGTTTAACAGAAGAAACTATGGGTTTGTACAGAGTCGGTGGCCACAGACTCTAAGTGTTTTCATTCTACACAGCTAATGCTAGTCTCAGATACTTTCTGTCCATAAAAAAAACACCACATTTTGATTTTGGAGTAGCTTTTGAAACTTTAGCTATTGAAACTTGAAGTTATACAAATTTAATATCACTCCAGCAGTAGAATGAAACTCATAAAGTGTTTGAGACAAGTAAAAGGTGAGTAAATGATGACAGAACTGTCGTTTTTGGCTAAACTATCCTTTTAAATCTAACAAGGTGTCATTTACATATCTGTCCACCAGGTGTCTTTCTGAGCCTCTCATGACCTACAAACTCCACTCTGATTTCCTCATGGCTGTCAGTAAGTTACAAAGAGTGTGCAGGCCCGTAGCCAGCCTATTGAAAGGGGTGGTTCTTTTTTCTGAAAAAGGCAACCTTTTTGCAGTTATTCGCCTCATTTTCTATTCAATTATGCATTTTAGTGACATTTTAAGAACTAATCTTTGCTGGATCAGCTTGTTGGGTGGTGATCATAACCACACTTTTTTTTAATGCAACAAAAATATTACCTACAATTTTGTCAAAGTGCTCACCATACTATTTTACTACAAAGTATTTATTTACAAATTTGGATTTAAACTGTAAGTTAATCCAGTTTTATAAATATTGTTATGAGATTAGCATTTAAAAAAAAAAAAAAAAGAAATATGAAAAAAAAATACTTATTTTTCAATACAAATTTATTATCATCCATCATTTAAAAAGAAATAGGAATCTGGTAAAACTTGTTTTAAAATAAAAACTGTAGCCTATGGGCAAATAAAAAGCAGGCCAGCTCATTCAACTTTCCTCAGTCAGAATTTGGCCACTTGAATAATAAAAAATTAAATTTGTCTTAAAGCTGTCTTTTATCTATAATTTTCAAAATTTATGATGACATAGCAGTCAAAAAAAATGGGATAAATGAGCTCATATAGGGGTCAAATTCTGGACTTTGTCAGTGGGGGGGTGGGTCTTTCGAACCACTCAACCCCCCCTGGCTATGGGCCTGGTGTGAATAACATATTAAACATCGTTTGAGAGCCTGAATAGATTTGTGTTGAGTTAGTTCTCTTGGTTTGTTGATGCATTTGTTTTCTTTCAGAATCTGACGATCAGAACTACAGAGTGTGTGCAGTTCATGCGCTGGTGCATAAACTCCCTGACAAAAACAAAGAGATGCTGGAGATATTAATCAAACATCTGCTCAAGTATGACACTTTTAAACTTATTTTTTTGGTTCAACTTTATTGTAACGTGTTCTTGTTACACTGTAACTGTTCGTTTGACTACTGAGTGATATTAATTAATTACATGTACTCAAAAGGTGTAACTTTTGACACAAAATGAGGGAAAATTAAACAAGTTCATTAAAGTTTACAAGACAAGATAAAAAAAAACCAATATTAAACAAGTTTAATTTCAAACTAACCCAAAAAAAAAAAAAACTGTGTGCTGAATCACTATTTTGTCATATCAATTGCAGCAGAATTAACATGTAGGCAAATTAAATACAAATTTTGAAGATTATCTTAAACATAATTGTCTTTTGTGCATATTACCTTTAGTTTATTAGGTTTATACTAATACATTTTAGTTTAGTTTAATTTACATTGTTGGTGCTAATTTTCTGTGCAGCACAAATACCTAAAAGTTACTCTAACATCAATAGGTGAAGACATTCTATCTGACAGAAAATATTATGTTCCTGACCTGATCTAATATACAGTACTGTACTAAATCAACCATCTCACAGCTCTTTTTTCACCCATGTTGACATTGAAGCGATCTATTGGTGCGTGGTGTTTCAATGCTGACTGAAACAATCGTTTCATCCACAAAACCATGCTCTAAAAGTTCTTTTTAAAGCAAGATCCATGCATCAACACACAGACTTGAGTCAACGTTTAGTCACATTTAATAGCGTGCATTTTAAAATGTAATGTGTGTTTATATAGTGTTTATTGTGTATGGCCATTGTGTAGGTTTTGGGTTAGTTGCATGTAATTATGCTTAATTATTTGTAATAACTATGTACATGTAACATGTTTAACAAGAACACCTTAAAATAAAGTGTTACCTTTTTTCCACCAGCATTAACTAACTCACTTTATGAGACTTCTTATCTAGCTTAGCATATTAAGTCAGTGAGCTTCAGCATTTAAAATGCAGTAGTGCACACTATTGTATTCTAGGTATCCAAAAAATGTGTACTAGTACCTAATAAATAACTATTTGTACAGTTAAAGTCAGAATTATTAGCCCTCCTGAATTATTAGCCCTTCTGTATGTTTTGTCCCCAATTTCTGATTAACAGAAAAAAAAAAAAAATTCAACACATTTCTAAACATTATAGTTTTAATAACTAATTTCTAATAACTGATTTATTTTATCTTTGCCATGATGACAGTACATAATATTTTATTAGATATTTGTCAAGATACTAGTATTCAGTGGTGTAAAGTAACTACAAATACTCAAATTACTGTAATTGAGTAGTTTTTCTCAGGAATTGTAATTTACTAAGTAGTTTTAAAAACGTGTACTTTTACTTTCCCTTGAGTACGGTTTTAGTGCAGTATCGGTACTTTTACACCACTACTTTCCTTCATCCTGCAGTCACTACTTTATTTTTTCTTGTCTATGGGGATTAGAAAAATCTTCCTGTCCAATCAAATTGCACATAGAAGGTAAATCACACCATAATGAACAACCTCAAGACATGTGCACTTTATAATTGCAGCAAACTGTTTGGAAGCGTTAAAAGAGTCCAAGCAGATGTCCAAAATCTTTACACGCATTGAGTAAAGTCACTGATGAGAAGATGATGGATGTTTACTGTATGATGACCGAAATGGCCTTAAACACCCATCAGGCACAAGACGTCAACCTGACGTCAGATTGACATTGTACCCTAACATCATGGGGACAGTGCATTTTGTTTAGAAATGAAAATCAGGTTGACATCAGAACTCAACGTCAGGCCAACATCAATGTCCAACGTCCAACCTAAAACCAACCAAATATCATTGTCTAATGATGCTACAGCTTGACGTTGTGTGGACGTTACCACGATGACGTCTATCAGACGTTGGATTTTGGTTGCCAAACCTGATGAATAAATGTCAGTATTTGACGTCAATATGACGTTGGTTTAAGATGTTGGCTCGACGTTGGATTTTGGTCACTTTCTAACAACTCAAAATCAACCAAATATCAGCGTCATTTGACGTCATTATTGGACATCAAAATAACGTTGTCCTTAGACGCTGGCTAGACATTGAATTTTGGTCACCTGACATCACAACCTAAATCTAACCTAATATTAATGTCTTATGACGTTGTGTGCCTGCTGGGCAATATCTAAATCCACTACAGAATGTTACGTTTACACACACATGCACAAATTACATGTAAACGCATCAGCTTTTCACAGCGTAATACTCACTACTCATGAGAACTTTTGAAATGTCTACTTTTTACTCATACTTTGAGTAATATTTACAACAGATACTTTTACTCTACTTGCACTACATTTTTAGGCAAGTAATGGTACTTTTACTTGAGTATGATTTTTCAGTACTCTTTCCACCACTGCCAGTATTCAGCTTAAAGTGACATTTAAAGGCTTAACTAGGTTGATTAGGCAAGTTAGGGTAATGGGGTATATGCACACGGACTTTTAATTTCAGTCAGCCAGCCCCAGGGCTTCCAGTTAATTGTCATCCCATACAAAATCGGCGCGTTTAAGATCTGATTTCTTTAAAAAAAACAGAGATCTTCATTGCCTGGCTGAGATACGATATAAAGTGGGTATCAGACCAAACAAGAAGCACTGCATTAAATTATAGATCATGTTTCCGCGCCATGCCTTTAAAATATGGAAATTAATTTTACCCCAGTATTTTCAATCGAGTTTTTGTGCTAGCCTGTTGATAATGATGGCGCCTGTGTTTAAATGGTCTTTCGTCTCTTTTTACGCTTTAACAACCAAATGGATGCTTACGTTTATTTAACTGATTATATTTGAATTACATTACAAAATTGATGTTGTAAAAGGAACCATGTGAAATTGAAAATAGTCACATAAAGCTTTCACAGGAAGTTCATCATTGGCTGAAAAACACTAGCTGTGCATATAGACCATTAGGCAGGTCATTGTATAATGACGGTTTGTTCTGTAGACAATCTGAAAAATTATTGCTTTAGGGGGCTAATAATATTGCCCTTAAAAAAATTTTTTTTATTAAAAACGTCTCTTATTCTAGCCGAAATAAAAGAAATAAGACTTTGTCCAGAAGAAAAAATATTATCGGAAATACTGTAAAATATTCCTGGCTCTTAAACATCATTTGGGAAATATTTGAATACTAGAAACAATAGTACAGTTACTAGGCACTAGTACTAAAATATATTCAATAGGTACTAATATCTAATGAATAAGTACTAGTGTCTGTTTAAAAAGTACTAGTATGTAGTAGCAGCACAAAATCTTATAAAAGTGTGGTTTATAGATTACATGTTAAACAGGCTTTCTGTAACAGGTTTTGTGAGGCATTGAAGTATTATTTCGGTCTTGTGTTCCTGCAGTGTTTCCAGTCACAGTGAGAGTAACATGATGACGGTGTCTAATCTAGGGGTGATCTTCGGCCCTACGCTCATGCGCTCACAAGAGGAAACCGTTGCTGCCATGATGAACATCAAATTCCAAAATATCGTGGTTGAAATTCTCATCGAAAATTTGGAAAAGGCAGGTGAAATTTTAAGATAATCACACTATACACCTGTAAAAAATAAGTAACCCATATTAATATTAATCAGTTAATTAAAATGTTATTTCAATATTTTTTTATTAATTAATTCATCAATGAATTGTCAGTTTATTAAAAAAATATATATTTTCTGTCTGTTCACTTTTTTTTTTTTTTTATAAATTATTGATTCATAAAAGACTTATGTAAAAAAAAAAAAAAGTTTTTAACCCTGACATTCATTATGCTTTTGACTGCATATTTAATTAAATAATTTCTCATTTGCATATTTAAATATGAGATTTTGGAAAACATGTAAAACAAAACAAAAAACACTTTTTTATGAATCTAATGCATTCTTGTAAATAAAAGTATTAATTTATTTTTTACTAAAATGGACTGATTCTAAGTGTTTATATATGATTTTTAATTTATACATGCATAAAATTAAATGCATAAAACTATTATAAATTATGTACCTTTAAATATACAGTCAAAATTATTAGTTAAAATTAAAATTCTTTTAAAAATATTTCCATAGTCCTGTTTAACGAAGACCAGATTTTTTTCATCATAATATTCATTCATTCATTTTCTTTTCGGCTTAGTCCCTTTATTAATCTGGGGTCGCCACAGCGGGATGAACCGCCAACTTATCCAGCATATGTTTTACACAGCGGCTGCCCTTCCAGCTGTAACCCATCACTGAGAAACATCCATACACACTCATTTACACTCATACTCTACGGACAATTTAGCTTACCCAATTCACCTATAGCGCATGTCTTTGGACTTGTGGGGGAAACCGGAGCACCCGGAGGAAACCCACGCCAACACGGGGAGAACATGCAAACTCCACACAGAAATGCCAACTGACCCAGCCGAGGCTCGAACCAGCGACCTTCTTGCTGTGAGGCGGTTGTGCTACCTACTGCGCCACCGTGAGGCCCTTCATCATAATAATTTTAATAATTTATTTATTTTGTCTTTGCTGTGATGACAATACATCATATTTTTCTAGTTATTTTTTCAAGATACTAGTATTCAGCTTAAAGTGCAATTTAAAGGTTTAACCTGGTTAATTAGATTAACTAGGCAAGTTAATTACTGTAGGAAAGTCATTAGACAACAGTGGTTTGTTTAGTAGCCAATTAAAAAAAAATAATTTCTTGAGCGGGCTAATAATATTGACTTTTTAAAAAATATATATATAAAAACTGCTTTGATTTCAGCCAAATTAAAAAGAATAAGACTTTTTCCAGAAGAAAAAGTATTATGGCAAATGCTGTGAAAATGTCCTTGCTCTGCTAAACATCACTTATGAAATATTAAAAAATACACTTACACATACAGTGCTGTACATTATATTTCTAAATACATTTTGAATACTTTTGTCATCAGTTTCAATTTGTGTCTTAACAGATATTTCATCAAGCACCAGACCCTAATGTCCCCCTGCTGCAGCCTCTGTCTCGTCCGGAGTCCCGCAGGAGCCGAGCCATTGGTCTGACATCGGGACCACGCAAACCCAGGAGCCTCTACACCCCCTCACTGTGCCTGGCGGACGCTGACAGTGAGTGTCATCCTGTCTATTCACATTCACTGACGAGAGAACAGCCACTTTGCTCTCTGTGGTTAATGCTGACATTTAATGTTTAATTTAATATTTTGACACCAGTAAAGTTGATTTAAAGTTTCTCAATCCCGGCAGTGGCGCCCCCAGAAAGTTTTCTTAGGGGTGGCCAGAAGAAGCCGCAGCAAATCTTGGGGTTCCACACAAAAAAAATAAAAAATGAATTCAGTGTAATTTTTGTTTCTGGTAAATGAAATAATGTGGTTTTAATTCATTTAATTAATTACTCTTGAAATATTGTAATTTATTCCTAAAAAATCAATCAATTCAAATTCAATAAAATCAAAAAATCTATATTTAGTTTGAAAACACTTTTCATATATATAAATAACTTTTCAGATTTTTTTACATACTTTTATTGTACAGCATACATATGCCAGTGGCGTTGCAAGGGGGGGGGTGTTTTTGGGGGCTTAAGCCCCTGATGTATTGTCAAAAGCCTCTGATCTTTTGGAATATGTTGCACTTAAAAAAATAGGTTGTATAACAATTATTTTGTTATCCGAGTACTTAAAATTACCACATACGTCACACGCATTCGACTTAACGCAACTTTTTTTTATGTCGGGTATTTAAATAGTCAGCTGTTCAGCAGTACCTGATTCTATCGGCAGGTGGTAGTGGGACTGTTGTCACATGACAAGTGTTTTAAAAAAATCCGCCACTGCTCTGTCGTCATTCATTCATTATTTTGAGGAGCTGAAGCTGATGAGGTAATAATACAACTGTTTCGCGAAACGGAATAATTCTAACTACTGATGAAGCTTAATAAAAGGACTTCTTTGGGGATAAGCCCCTTATCTCTTTCGATCCTAGCAACGCCCCTGGTATATGCCATGTCTAAAATTAATGAAGATTAATGAATGAATTAATAAAACAAACAAACTGACAAACTGAACAAAAGGTATTACTACACACACACACACTCACTATACATACCCTAATAATATCATTTATCCATATTCCTTTTTGAGCCACAATATTATTAATACAGCTTCTTCTATTAATGTACCTTAAGGTAAATATTAAATTGCCATTGCTGTCTATTGAAGGTGTGTGCGTGCTGTCAACGACGATCGCGGAGGGGGAGGGGCAGTGAGTCAGCTACGTCAGTGGCACCAATCAATCCACAATAATTTAGTGGCTGCTATTTATTTATTCATTTATTTCATTATTTATTGAAATATTGTGAATTTACTTAAGTACATTTAAATTAATAATATCAACAGCAAAATCATATTGGGGTGGCCACAGGGGTGGCCAGAGTTTACACAGGGGTGCCCCTGAATCCCGGTCACCGTACCCCCACTGCACTGCACATTTCGTATGTTTCTCTTTTCACGTCAGACATTTGTTCTAATTCAACAACAAGCGCCCTACAAAGTGGACTCCACAGTATAATCCACCATGATTTCAGTTTGAAGGGAGCGTATATGTTTTATTCAAATGGTATTTCATTCATTCATTAATTTTCCTTCTGCTTAGTCCCTTATTTATCAGGGGTTGCCACAGCGGAATGAACCGCCAACTATTCCGGCATATGTTTTAAGCAATGGATCCCCTTCCAGCTGCAACCCAGTACTGGGAAATACACTCCCTCATTCACACACACTCATATACTACGGCCAATTTTTGTTTACCCAATTTACCTATACCGCATGTCTTTGGACTGTGGGGAAAACCAGAGCACCCGGAGGAAACCCACACCAACACGGGGAGAACATGCAAACTCCACACAGAAATACCAACTGGCCCAGTCGGGACTCGAACCAACGACCTTCTTGCTGTGCTAACCACTGAGGCACCATGCTGCCCAAATGGTATTTTAGTGTGTGATATATATTGTATTTATTTATGGAGGTATATTAAGTCACACTTCACGCTTTTCTAGTAAGACACTTGTTGTGTAAATGATGGGGTTTTTATGCCACAAGAGAGCATTAGGCTCTTGTGGCCAATGTATTGCTTTTCCCAAAGAAAAAGCTGTGTAGTGGTTATTTTCACCAACAGAGGGAGCTGTGAGTATGCGCAACACTGAATTAGTTTACGCTGCTGCTTTTAGCCATGAAGATCTAGAGACGTGAGAAGGAAATGAGAAGTGCAGGAAGACCCAGTATTGCAGTGAATTAATAACTGCATTAGTCTACTATAAATGGCTCAAGCCTTTCTTATTAGCTGGGTGACCACCTGGATTATTTTCTGTTGTGGGACTGTAGTTGTGATTTTGCAGGAAAATCCACACATGTGGGAGAGATATATGACAATATTTATAACTATGATAAATATTGATTAAATATTAACTATGATAAACATAACATGCTTTAAATCACCTACATACAATGATACACCATGGGAGCTTTACTAAATGTAATGAACTTAATATAATAGTTATATGACTGTACTGTTTTTTGTTTGTTTGTTTTAACAATAGGAATAGGTCAAAAGTAAAAGAAAAAAAATTGAATAAATGTTTATAATTGTTATAATAATCACACTTTGATGAAACAGACTTTATTACCTCATGTAGTATATAGTATAGGGCAAAAACTTGCATTTAAACCATTACATTTGTTATTTGTTGATGTTTTAATATCCATACATAATTGTCTTTCATTCTCTTCAGTAGAATACAACCAGAATATACAGGTTAGATTTGGAATTTATATCCAGATCTGAATATTTTAGAGGTGTTACAGTATGAGAGAAATCTGACAGAAAGATGTGACAGTCTAGATCTAAAGAAGAACTCTGGGAAGTGCTGAAAAATGTATATACATTACATTAATCAGTACCGAAGCAAAACGTGGAACTTATTTAACAAAATAACTTAAGATCACGGTGCAAAAATGAGTACACCCAAATTATTATTTTAAGGGGAAATATGAAGTAAAATTTTAATGAAGAGAAATAAAATCAAAAGAGCCTTAAAAATATATAATTTAGTTGAAATTTTGCCATTTGTAATTTTCTGAATTTCTGAATCTAAATGCATTACGGTGCAAAAATAAGTACACCCAAATTAATATTTTACAGAAAAATATTAAATAAAATTTGAATAAAGAGGAAAAATTAAAAGATCCTTAAAAATATACAATTTAGTTTAAATGTTATAGTTTGTCATTTATTTTTACAATACCTCATTTGAATTTAAATGCATTATCTTTCTATTTACTAAAAGTGTTAGGTGATCAAACTTTTATTTTAATGAATATAGCTGTTTTTAATAGCAGTTTTTGTTTAAATGCAACAAAATATATTGGATATATTATATATGGATACGAATATTGATCTTTAAAAGGGGGGTGTACTCATTTATGCTTGCACTTATTCTTATTTTAGCCAAAATAAAAGAAATAAGACTTTCTCCAGAAGAAAAAATATTATCGGAAATACTGTGAAGTATTCCTTGCTCTTAAACATCATTTGGGAAATATTTGAAAAAGAAAAAAAATCACAGGTCTAATCATTTTGACTGTGTGCAAAAATGATGTACTGTAGTAGCCACAAAATCTCAATGAAAGCAATTTGTCAAATTTGTTACTAGAAACAATAGTACCGTTACTACTCAGTTACTAGGCACTAGTACTAAAATATATTCATTCATTCATTCATTCATTTTCTTTTCGGCTTAGTCCCTTTATTAATCTGGGGTCGCCACAGCGGGATGAACCGCCAACTTATCCAGCATATGTTTTACACAGCGGATGCCCTTCCAGCTGCAGCCCAGTAATGGGAAACACCCATACACACTCATTCACACACATACTTTATGGCCAATTTAGTTCATTTAATTCACCTATAGCGCATGTCTTTGGACTTGTGGGGGAAACCGGAGCACCCGGAGGAAACCCACGCGAACACGGGAAGAACATGCAAACTCCACACAGAAATGCCAACTGACCCAGCCGAGGCTCGAACCAGCGACCTTCTTGCTGTGAGGCGATTGTGCTACCCACTGCGCCACCGCGTCGCCCTAAAATATATTCAATAGGTACTAATATCTAATGAATAAGTACTAGTGTCTGTTTAAACAGTAGTAGTACCTCATTTGAATTTAAATGCATTATCTTTCTATTTACTATAGTGTTAGGTGATCAAACTTTTATTTTAATGAATATAGCTGTTTTTATAGCAGTTTTTGTTTAAATGTATATTTATTGTATTTTCATTTTTAAGCAGAACATGAGGTAGACATTGTACACTGTAAAAGATATCTGTTAATTGACAATTTCCATATTTTGTGATTCACAAGTGTTTTCTATTTATTTACAGTTGTGAATTGCATTATGAAACCTACTCTACAGTTTAACAAAGTGACTTTTATTGACGTTTTAGTAGTTTTATATATTATAATGTATAAGAAATCATATGTAGGGAAATAAGTCTGCAAAATAACAGAAAATGTACTGGCAGTTTATTACAAGGTTTTTTTTTGTGTCATACACAACACCAGCCCAAACAATATATCACTTTAAACTATTAAAAATGTTCATAAAAGTCACTTTTTCGAACTTTTTTTTAAGGTTAAAAGTTGTTGGAAGAAAGATCAAGGTTCCATAATGAAATTCAAAAGCACAAATAAATGGGGGAAAATAAAACATAAATTACAAAAACTGCTAATTTACAGATATTTTTTACAGTGTATTATTGTCCTTGAAGCTGTACAAATAACATGTAAAGTGGTCAATTTATGAGCACAATTAGCTTACAATCTATGCTGTATTATCTATGCTCTGTCCGGCAGGTGACACGTTCAGCAGTAGTTCAGGCAGCACTCCAATCGGCAGCATGGACTCGCTCTCCTCCCACTCCTCTGAGCAGAACAGCTCCTCCAAAACCTGCTCGTCTCCGCAGCACAAAGACAAGCCCCCCTTCCCCGGCCCGCGGAGCCCTTTCTCCCGCTCCTCCAGCGAGCCGCAGGGCCCTGCCGGCACCAGCAGCCTGGACTCCAGCTCCAGAGAGCAGGACTGTCCCACAGACGAGTCCTGCAGGGGGAACATTAGGTCTACAACAGCTCCTACTAAAGCTCCTCATGCACAGCTGAACCGCTCCATTGCTCAGTCTCTGAGATCCTTACATTTAACTGAAGGTAGGAGACTAATATGTACTACAGCTTGGAGTAATTATGATTTTTTTGAGTCTTTTATGGCTCATATACAGTTGAAATCAGAATTATTAGCCATGCTCTTAAGTTTTAATTCTTTTATATATATATTTTTCCCAATTTCTGTTTAACAAAGATTACTTTTACTATAACATATAGTTTTAATAACAAATTTGTTATAACTGATATCTTTTATCTTTGCCATGATGACCGTACATAACATTTTATTTACTAGATATTTTTCACGATACTAGTATTCAGCTTAAAGTGACATTTAAAGGGTTAATTAGGTTAATTAGGCAAGTTAGGGTAATCAGGCAAATCATTGTATAATGATAATTTGTTCTGTACACAATTGGGAAAAGTATTGTTAAAGGGGGCTAATAATATTGCCCTTAAAATGGTTTTTAAAAAATTAAAAGCTGCTTTTATTCTAGCCGAAATAAAACAAATAAGACTTTCTCCAGAAGAAAAAATATTATAGGAGATACTGTGAAAAATTCCTTGCTTTGTTAAACATCATTTGGGAAATATTTGAAAAAGAAAAATCTTTTCAAAATCACTGGATGGCTAATAATTTTGACTTCAACTGTATTCAAGCAAAGTACTGTAAAAATAGAAATATTAAGTTTTTAATCCGTTTCTGTGATTTATTCTTGTGATATCTCCAGTCTTTGTCACGTGTTTCATTCTGAGATGCTGATTCTGATTGGCTGCTATTAAAAAACTCATTCTGAAATGCTGATTTTGATTGGCTGCTAACAATTTATTCTTATTAGTGTTGAAAACTGTTGTGTGACTTAATATGTGTGGTGAAAAGTGCATTCTCTATATTGTACACGGGTAAGATATATGATAGGTTGGTCAAATTTGAACAAATGAGCAAACATG
The DNA here is from genome assembly GCA_903798115.1 of Danio jaintianensis. Taxonomy (NCBI): domain Eukaryota; kingdom Metazoa; phylum Chordata; class Actinopteri; order Cypriniformes; family Danionidae; genus Danio; species Danio jaintianensis. The sequence continues at coordinate 6,234,925 of CAIGQV010019081.1, read as the reverse complement.
ATTTTTTTTCAGCAAGGACATGTTGTATTATGCAAGCCTGTCATGGATGTGGCAAAAAAAGTAATAAAAAATTGGCAATTAAGAAAAAAAAAAAAAAAAAGCAAACATTGCAACAAAAAATGAATAAAATCTGAACTACATAAAAAAAAGTTTTATATTGTGCAGTTTGCAGGAATAAAATGCTCAAAACTGCATCTTTATTTCTGACAATTGTGAAGAAGTTTACAGTCTTTCTCACAATTCCAACAATTTATAACAATTTTTAATAGAGTCTTTTATGGCTTATTTATTTGAGCGAAGTTCTGTAAAAATAGAAATGTTGAGAAATAATATTATAAGTTTTTAATCCTATTCAAACATTTTTTGTTATTTATACCTGTGATCAAAAGCTGAACTCCCTGCATCGTTTCTCATGTCTCATTCTGATATGCTGATTCTGATTGGCTGCTATTTTAAAAATCATAATGATGTTCTGTTTATGATTGGCTGCTAATAAGCAATTTATTATTATCAGTGTTGAAAACGTGTGTATGAAAGATTGATAAGGTTTTGAACAAATGAGCAAACATGACTTTTTTTTTCAAAACTTTTTTTTCAGCAAGGACACATTAAATTCTGCAAACCTGTTGACTGTAAAAAGCCTATAAAAACATGCATGCCACAACAAAAAATAGTAATGAAAAATCAGCAGTTCTAAAAAAAAAATAGGCAAGATTGCAACAAAAAAATCTGAACTAAATAAAAATGTTTTATATTGTGCAGTTTAGAGAAAATAATGACTCAAAATTGCAACTTTATTTCTCACAATTGCAAGTTTACAGTCTTTCTCACAGTTCAACATTTCTAACAATTTTTTTAATGAGTCTTTTATTTGAGCAAGTACTGTAAAAATAGAAATGTTGAGAAACATTATTCTGATTTTTTAAATCCCATTCATACGTTTGCTGTGATTTATTTCTGTGATCAAAGCTAAATTTTGTGCATCCAGTCTTCAGTGTCACATGATCTTTCATTCTGATTCTGATTAGCTGCTATTTTAAAAATCATTCTGATGTGCTTATTGTGATTGGCTGCTAATGAGCTGTTTCTTATTATTCATTCATTCATTTTCTTTTCGGCTCAGTCCCTTTATTAATCTGGGGTCGCCAACTTATCCAGCATATGTTTTACGCAGCGGATGCCCTTCCAGCTGCAAGCCATCACTGGGAAACATCCAAACACACTCATTCACACATATACACTATGGACAATTTAGCCTACCCAATTCACCTATAGCGCATGTCTTTGGACTTGTGGGGGAAACCGGAGCACCCAGAGGAAACACACGCGATCACGGGGAGAACATGCAAACTCCACACAGAAACGCCAGCTGACCCAGCCGGGGCTCGAACCAGCAACCTTCTTGCTGTGAGGCGATTGTGCTACCCACTGCGCCACCGTGATGCCCCTGTTTCTTATTATCAGTGTTGAAAACTGTTGTGCGAATTATTATTTCAGCAAGGACACATTACATTATGCAAGACTGTGGATGATAAAAGAATCATGCATGAAAAATCATGAAAGTCATGCATTCCACAAATATAGTAATATAAAATCTGCAATTCTACAAAATTAATTTAATTACATAAAGTTTTATATTGTGCAGTTTAGAGACAATAATTGCTCAAAATTGCAACTGTATTTCTCAAATTTGCAAGTTCTTTCTAACTGTTCAACATTTCAAACAATTTTTAAAAAAGTTAAACAAATTATATATAATTTCTAACAATAACAAATGTGTAGCATAATTAAATTGTTTTATATCTTGCAATTCTGCAAATTCTTAAAGTCAAAACTGCAGGATAGAAACTTTCAATTGTAATTTCTGAGGGGAAAAAAAATATGCCATTGAGGAAACAAGCTTTCATTGTTCAAAACTGACAATAAAGAAAGGTGTAATATATATATATTTTGTAAAATATTTTTAATAAATATGTTTTGCACTTTTTATTCATCAAATAATTCCAAATGTACAAGTAAAATAAAAAATAAATGTCAACACTAATAATAATAACCATTATTTTAGAGCCCAATTTATCATATTAATGATTTGTAATATGATCATTTTATGAATTAAAAAGTTGCGGGGTTTATATATATATATATATTTGTTTTTTGTTTTTGTTTTTGTTTTTTTGTTTTTATATTGTGCCATTGGTGAGCATAAGATATTTCTAAAATAAGGTAACTAGATGTCCCTGTTTTCCTGGAACAGTCCCAATCCGTGTTGTCCACAAGTGAAGCTATTTTAATTAAAATGTAAATAATATACAAAACTTGTTGTCCCCATATTTTTATCTCGATAATAAGTGAGGTTTCAATGCTATTTTAATCACTGATAAAGAAAATGTCCCAGTTTTCAAGATTTAGAGAAGAGAAGATTTTTTTTTATATTTCAGTAATTTCAAACTTATTATAATCAATAAGGTAAATTACACCACATTCAGGTCTCTTACAGCTTTTCCAAAGTCAAATTAAAGCACTTTTAAAGCCCTTTTCAGTTGCATTTTCAAGCTTTTTCAGCACTTTACAAGTATACCGAATGATATATTTATTTTATCACATTATATCAGATGCTATTTGTTATAATATTCTATAGTATAAGTACTCTACTCTCTTAAATGTGTCATCTTTCATCTTAAATGTTCATTGTTTTAATTGCATGCATTGTTTACTTGTGAAGTGTAGTCTCCATGCATTTAGTTTTCATTTAATGCAAAAGCAAAAAATATATTTATTTTATTGAAATAGGTAATTCTTTTACGTATTATTTTATTAATTTTTAAGATCAAGTATTATGAAAGCAACACAATTACGGTACATTTTAAAACAGCCTCAAGCATTTTATCCATCAATCCTTGAAAGCACTAAACTGCAAAAAAGAAGAAAGAAAAAAAAAACGCTTCTCTTACTTTGAGTTTTTGTGTTGTTTGAGATCTAAATATCAAAAACAAAAAATCTTAAACCAAGAAGAATTTTCTTGAGAGGCAAAAACATATTGTTTTCAGAAATGATATGTCAAAATGAAGTGAGTTTTTACTTAAAACAAGCAGATGAATCCAGGGTAAGTAAAATAATATTGTTTTTGCTTTGAAATAAGATTATTGCTTACCCCATTAGCAGATTAGTTTGCTTTTCTTAACTTTTTCCTAATTTGACATATTATTTCTGAAAACAAGACAATATTTTTTGCTTGTTTAGAAGACGCTTCTTGGTTTAAGAATTTGTAGATATTTAGACTAGAAACAAGACAAAAACTCTAAGAAAAGCAATTCAAATATTTTCAAGGATTTACAAATACAGAAAGCTTTATCTTTACAAAACTGTACACAGATTTCTTCTTTTCTACAACAAATCTCATTGTTATTGATTTATCTGTGAAAGCTGATTTAAAAATAGCAAATATATAAAGTATAAATGTAAACAAAAACTTAATAGATCAAAAAAACTATTCTATAAGGCTTTCCAGCACCCGAACAAACACTGCCAACCTTATCTTTACAAAACTATATGCATATTTCTTCTTTTCTACTGTTGTTAAAATAGACCTAAACAACTAATCAACATTTACTGATCATGTGTGTGTCTGTTGTGTTCTCTCAGGAGTGTGTAAGAGTTTTGCAGGCTCTGTGCATAGTCTGGCGTGTGTCGACGGCTCCAAATCCACCACCTGCCTTGATCTGCCACCTAAAGCACTTCTGCGAAGAAAGCTGGACAACAACAGCTCCACTAATGGCTATCAGAGACCAGGATCTGTGTGAGTCTTCATCAGTATACAAACCAGCAAATCATTTTCAGCACATTTGACGAAAACCCAGCTCTGTCTGTTCTTCATGCACTCATTTTTGGTTCAGAAGTTAGTTTTGTTCCAAAGTCTGATGAAAAAGGCTGATGTGTTTTGGGATCTTATGTACTCTATAAGAGAACGTATTGTTTATGATTCAATGACAGGTACCAAAGATTTTGTTAAATTAGAAAAAAAAAGGCATTTTAATTTATTAGTTTTTTAGAAATACAATGTTTCTTTTCATGTGTTACATGTTTAAAAATTCACATGGTCTTTCAGAAATCATTCTAATATAATGAATTAATGTTGAAAGCAATTGTGGAAGGGTAAGATGCGTGTATATAAAAGATTGATCCGATCAACAACAAATTAGCAAACATGACTTTTTTATTTTTTTTAGCAAGGGCACATTACATTATGTGGATGAGAAAACTCCTTAAAAAATCATGGATGCCAAAAACAAATTCATTGAAACGATTTTGAATAATTAGCCAAAATCTCAACAAAAAAACATAAATAAACAGAATTACACTGAAAAAAATGATGTCTGCAAAACTGTTCCAAACAATTTATATGTGTTGAATTTAAACAAATTAAATTTAGTAATGTTCAACTTAATTTATTTGTTTAAATTCAGCCCAAATAAATAGTTTACAACCACTTACCTTAAAAAAATTTAGTAAATCCAAGGAATCATCTTTGAATCATTTGTTTCAGTGTACATAAAAAAAGGTTTATGTTGTTTAACTTTATTTGTTTCACTTGCAAGGTCAACATAGTTCTCACAATTCAACATTTCCCACAATTATATATATATATATATATGGGCGACGCGGTGGCGCAGTGGGTAGCACGTTCGCCTCACAGCAAGAAGGTCGCTGGTTCGAACCTCGGCTGGGTCAGTTGGCATTTCTGTGTGGAGTTTGCATGTTCTCCCCGTGTTCGCGTGGGTTTCCTCCGGGTGCTCCGGTTTCCCCCACAAGTCCAAAGACATGCGGTATAGGTGAATTGGGTAAGCTAAAATTGTCCGTAGTGTATGTGTGTGAATGAGTGTGTATGAATGTTTCCCAGTGATGGGTTGCAGCTGGAAGGGCATCCGCTGCGTAAAACATATGCTGGATAAGTTGGCGGTTCATTCCGCTGTGGCGACCCCAGATTAATAAAGGGACTAAGCCGAAAAGAAATGAAATAAAATATATATATATGGCGACGCGGTGGCGCAGTGGGTAGCACGTTCGCCTCACAGCAAGAAGGTCGCTGGTTCGAGCCCCGGCTGGGTCAGTTGGCATTTCTGTGTGGAGTTTGCATGTTCTCCCCGTGTTCGCGTGGGTTTCCTCCGGGTGCTCCGGTTTCCCCCACAATACCAAAGACATGCGGTATAGGTGAATTGGGTAAGCTAAAATTGTCCGTAGTGTATGTGTGTGAATGAGTGTGTATGAATGTTTCCCAGAGATGGGTTGCAGCTGGTAGGGCATCCGCTGCGTAAAACATATGCTGGATAAGTTGGCGGTTCATCCCGCTGTGGCGACCCCAGATTAATAAAGGGACTAAGCCGAAAAGAAAATGAATGAATGAATATATATATATATATCTTACAATATCTTACAATTTATATATCTTACAATTTATATTAATTAATATAAAGTGCAATTGTAATTTCTGAGAAATGTTAGTTTTTTATTCCACTGAGGAAAAAAGCTTTCATATTAAAATCAGTCCACATCTAAGTTTCCAGTTTAATATAAGTGATTTTTTTCATGCTAGGTAACACTTTAGAGTATGTATATATTAGTTACAATTAATTAATTAATCCAATAAATAACAATAAACAGTGCATTTTTTAATCATGTTTATTCATCTTTATTAATGGGTATTAGTTAATGCAAATTAATAGTTAATACAACCAAAATGTTTCCCAGTGATGGGTTGCAGCTGGAAGGGCATCCGCTGCGTAAAACATATGCTGGATAAGTTGGCGGTTCATTCCGCTGTGGCGACCCCAGATTAATAAAGGGACTAAGCCGAAAAGAAAATGAATGAATGAATGAACAACCAAAATGTTGACTAATCTGCAGTTGATTTATTATTTGTTCATAAATGATGGAACTCTATATTCAGATAGCCGGCTTTATCATTTGCATTTCTAATTAGCAGAGTGTAGCGTGTTAGCATTGTCAGCATAGCATTGAGTTAACATTTCTAATTACCTAAGTATCAGATTCCCCCAAAACAAGTTACACTCTTGTTGAATCAAACTTTTGTTTCATGTTATACAGATAAAAGAAATGAATAGTTAATAAAACACAAATGTTGACTAATCTGCAGTTTATTTATAATTTGTTCATAAATAATGGAATGCTCTGTTCAGATAGCTGGCCTTATCATTTGCATTTCTGATTAGATGTGTGTAGCGTGTTAGCATTGTCAGCATAGCATTGTGTTAGCATTTCGAATTATCCAAGTAGCAGATAAAAAAAACAAAAACAAAAAAACGTTACCCTCATGTTGAATCAAACTTTTGTGCTTCATGTTATACAGATAAAAGAAATTAGTAGTTAATACAACCAAAATAGCTGATAGCTGGCTTTATCATTTGCATTTCCGATTAGCAGTGTGTAGCGTTAGCATTGTCTGCATAGCATTGTGTAAGCATTTCTAATGAACTTAGTAGCAGATCAAAAAAAACTTTACTCTCATGCTATATAGATGAAAGTAGGTTATTTTTAGAAAAACTCTCTCTTCGGTGACCTATAATTGAATGGTTTTATCTGTCACCTTCATTACACCATTGTTTGCTTTTATTAGTGTTTGTTTGGTTTTAAAAAAGCACAACATGATGAGGAATGTAAAAGAAATGATTAAAGGTAGACAGTGAATAAATATTATGCAGTATCTGACAGCGTAGTTGCTGCTGAATGCAGATTGATAGCAGTTGTTCTCTGTTGCCATGAGTTATAAATACACCGAAAGGTTGATGTGACCCAGCACTGAATTTTTAAATCCTCTCTCCAGGGCAGCTTATATCACTTGAAGAAAGGAAACATCACATCTGACTTAAAGGGACAGTTCACCCAAAACATGAACATTCTGTCATCATTTAATCATCCTTAGCTATTCACAAACCTTCATGAGTTTCTTTCTTCCATTGAACACAAAAGAAGATATATTGAAGAAAGTGAAAACCTGTAACCATTGACTTCCATTGTATTCGTTTTTTTTCCTACTTTGGAAGTTACTGGTTTTCAGCTTTTTTCAAAATATATTATTTAGTGTTCAACAGAATAAAGAAACTCATAAAGGTTTGGAACCACTTGAGGGTGAGAAAATAGTGAGTAAATCTTCATTTTTGGGTGAACTATCCCTTTAAGAGCATAATTTCCATTCTCTTTTTTAAGTTTTAGCAACATGTTGAAAAAAAATTGAATATGCAAGTTACTTTAACAATTATAAATTGTACATTAATCAATTAACGTCTCTGTTTCTCTTGGAGAAGTGTGCGTTTAATGCACGTCATTTAAACCATGATATGTAGCAAACACGTCCATTCTGTTGCCTTCTGCTTTAGTTGAAAATGATTTGTTTAGCAAGCCTAATTCTTATGACGTCAAATAATTCTGTTGTTAATCATCCTGACGTCTAGCATGGCTTGTGTTTTCCAGAGTGGCTGCCAGAGCTCTGCTGTTTGAGAACCCATCAGCTGTTAAACATCCTCCTTTAGGAAGGTAAAGATAAACACATTAACACTTCATTGGTTCATTTATATATGTGACACTATATACCGTACGACTAATGTTGGACTGATTTATTTTTGGTAATAGTCAAAAATACATTATAATTATACACTTACCAGCCACTTAATTAGGTACACAGTACTAGTACCGGGTTGGACCCCCTTTTGCCTTCACAACTGCCTTAATCCTTCGTGGCATAGATTCAACAAGGTACTGGAAGTATTCCTCAGAGATTTTGGTCCATATTGACATGATAGCATCACGCAGTTGCTGCAGATTTGTCAGCTGCACATCCATGATGCGAATCTCCAGTTCCACCACATCCCAAAGGTGCTCTATTGGATTGAGATCTGGTGACTGTGGAGACCATTTGAGTACAGTGAACTCATTGTCATGTTCAAGAAACCAGTCTGAGATGATTCGTCGACGTGGCTCGTTATCCTGCTGGAAGTAGCCATCAGAAGATGCGTACACTGTGGTCATAAAGGGATGGACATGGTCAGCAACAATACTCAGGTAGGCTGTGGCGTTGACATGATGCTCAATTGGTACTAATGGGCCCAAAGTGTGGCAAGAAAATATCCCCCACACCATTACACCACCACCACCAGCCTGAGCCATTGATACAAGGCAGGATGGATCCATGCTTTCATGTTGTTGACGTCAAATTCTGACCCAACCATCATGCAGCAGAAATTGAGACTCATCAGACCAGGCAACGTTTTTCCAATCTTCTATTGTCCAATTTTGGTGATCCTGTGCGAATTGTAACCTCAGTTTCCTGTTCTTAACTGACAGGAGTGGCACCCGGTGTGGTCTTCTGCTGCTGTAGCCCATCCGCCTCAAGGTTCGACGTGTTGTTCATTCAGAGATGCTCTTCTGCATACCTCGGTTGTAACAAGTGGTTATTTGAGTTACTGTTGCCTTTCTATCAGCTCGAACCAGTCTGGCCATTCTCTGTAACCCCTAGGGATTTCTTCCCCATTCTGATGCTCAGTTTGAACTGCAGCAGATCATCTTGACGATGTCAACATGCCTAAATGCATTGAGTTGCTGCCATCTGATTGTCTAATTAGAAATTTGCGTTAATGAACAGTTGGACAGGTGTACCTAATAAAGTGGCTGGTGAGTGTATATAAATAATTCAATTATATGCTTAAAAATACATCAAAATTATAGTTTGATTGTTTTTTTGCAACAAAAATCATTAGGATATTAAGTAGCGATAATGTTCCTTGAAGATATTTTGTAAATGTCCTACTGAAATGCATCAAAACAATTTTTGATTAGTAATTTGCATTGCTATGCAGTTTACTTGGACAACTTTAAAGGGGATTTTAAAAAAAAAATACTATGGAAGTCAGTGGTTGCAGTGGTTCAGCTTTCTTCGAAATATCTTCTTTAGTGTTCAACAGATTAAATAAGCTCATAAATGTTTGGAACCACCCGAGGAAGAGTAGAAATAGTGCGTAAATTGTCTTTTTTACTATCCCTTTATTGAATCTCACTACCAAACATATTTGTTCTGCGTCTAAGCAAAACAATTATGGTGTTACTCCAAAAAAAATAAACGTTTTTTTTTTAAGTTTTAAGCTGTTCAAAACTATACATGTAAATTGTCATTACCGAAACATGTGGTAAAGTTTCAGTTGTGACATTTTTTTTCGGTAGTGACAAAAGTGTACACTTTATCGTTTATTTAGGTGAATAAGGGTGTTGTGCAATATTAATAATAATAATTCATTTTATTTATAAATGGAACCTTTCTGGACACCCAAGTTCGCCTTACAACAAACATCAACAAACAGACCAAAAACAATTAATAAAAGGTTGTCAAACCTAATTTAAAATACATGAAAAGAGTTGTAAATACAAACACATCTTAAATAAAAAAAATAACATGATAAAAAATAGTCATAAGAAAGCCTGCTTAAAAGATAGGTCTTAAGATGGGATTTAAAAATGTGAACTGTTCCTTAAATCCAAGGAAAGCGAGTTCCATAGCCGAGGAGCCGTAGAGCTAAAAGATCTGGCTCTCATTGTGTTTCATAAAAATGGAGAAGGGGTATAGATAAGGAGAAGTTCAGTGAGATATTGTGGAGCAAGATTGTGTAGTGCCTTAAAAGTGAGAAGTAATATTTTGAAATTGATGCGATACTTTCATGTTCGTGAGATAAAGTCCCGAAATGACACAAACTGCATAAACTCTAACTGGTTTAGAAGTTTAGAAGGAAACCCAGTGAGGAGAGTGTTACAGTAGTCGATACGTGAAGTAACTGCATGGATGAGAATTGCTGTATTATTAGTTGTGAGAGAATGACGAAGATGAGCAATATTACGCAGGTGGAAGTATGAAGTATATGCGTAACATTATTGATATGATCTTCAAAAGAACTTGTGCCATCCAAGATGCCACCCAAGCTCTTGACCTACAAAAAGGGACAAATTATATTATTATCAATATCTCTGTTAAAATAATCGGATTTTTCTAAAACCCTTTTAGTCCCAATGAGAAGGGCTTGAAAAAGTTAGCTTTTAATTTCAGCTAAACATCTGGTCAAGGAAGGAGGAAAAGCACTGGAGGGTTTGATGGACAGGTGGAGTTGAGTATCATCAGTGTAGCAGTGAAATTGTATATTGTATTTTCTAAAAATATGACCAAGGGGGAGTAAATATATAATAAACAGGAGTGGACCCTGTACAGAACCTTGTGGAACACCAGTAGTGACAGTCTGCGATTTTGGCTTAAAATTCTTAATTTGGACAAACTGAATATTGTGTGTGTGTCAATCATAATAATCATAATTGTTGTAAATTGATGTAATTGATATTCTCATTCATTCATTCATTTTCTTTTCGGCTTAGTCCTTTTATTAATCTGGGGTCGCCACAGCGGAATGAACCACCAATTTATCCAGCATATGTTTTACGCAGCCGCTACCCATCACTGGGAAACACCCATACACTCCCATTCACACTCATACACTACGGACAATTTAGCTTACCCAATTCACCTATAGCGCATGTCTTTGGACTTGTGCCACACAGAAACCTTGCTGTGAGGCGACAGCACTACCCACTGCGCCACCGCGCCGCCCATAATTGATGTTCTAAATCATGTAATTTCATTATAATGAAATATTAACTTTGAAATCAATATGATCAACTTGATGCCTTTTACAAAGAAAGATTGGATTGTGAAAGATTATTACTGATTTAGGGCGACACGGTGGCTCAGTGGTTAGCACTGTCGCCTCACAGCAAGAAGGTCGCTGGTTTGAGTCCCGGGTGGGCCAGTTGGCATTTCTGTGTGGAGTTTCTCCCCGTGTTGGTGTGAGTTTCCTCTGGGTGCTCCGGTTTCCCCCACAGTCCAAAGACATGCGGTATAAGTGAATTGGATAAACTAAATTGGCCGTAGTGTATGTATGTGAATGAATGTGTATGGATGTTTCCCAGTACTGGGTTGCAGCTGGAAGGACATCCACTGTGTAAAACATATGCTGGATAAGTTGGCGGTTCATTCCGCTGTGGCGACCCCTGATGAATAAAGGGACTAAGCTGAAGGAAAATGAATGAATGAATATTACTGATTTACCTGTGAAAACCTACTTTAAAATAGCAAAAAGTATACAGTATATTTAAAAGGTAGATGTAGACAAAATCATAATCAAAAGATCAAAATAACTATTCTTAGTAAATTATATATTGTTGTGTTTCGGTAGTTTTCCCAGTGATGGGTTGCAGCTGGAAGGGCATGCGCTGCGTAAAACATATGCTGGATAAGTTGGCGGTTCATTCCGCTGTGGCGACCCCAGATTAATAAAGGGACTAAGCCGAAAAGAAAATGAATGAATGAATGTTTCGGTAGTGACAATTTGGAGGAGAGGGAAAATATTCCAAAACATTCTGAAAGTATAAGAAATTACAATTACTAGAAATGTATACATTGGATATTACACAATTTGCAAACACACACAATTTCTGGAAAATAAAAAACTCAGTTTCCAACTCTGACTTTTAAGATTGTATAAGGATATCCATGAACTTTATAATTTTCCAATTTCATTCACAGAGATGCCAAAGCCATTTATTCCTGTGAAGCCGAACACAGCAATGAACTGAGTTTCCCAAAGGGGGCACACTTCTCAAACGGTGAGTCTGTCTGTCTGTCTGTCTGTCTGTCTGTCTGTCTGTCTGTCTGTC
>CAIGQV010019081.1:6203349-6223155 GCA_903798115.1 Danio jaintianensis | reverse complement strand
GTCTGTCTGTCTGTCTGTCTGTCTGTCTGTCTGTCTGTCTGTCTGTCTATCTGTCTATCTATCTATCTATCTATCTATCTATCTATCTATCTATCTATCTATCTATCTACTCCAAAACATTTGCTGCATACCACGGCATCAATTTAATTAAAAAAAAATGCATTTTTGTGTCGGCTCTGTGGAACAGCCATCTGTTGTTGTTTCTCGCACATGTCAGGACTGGGATTTTATAGCTGGATATATTTTCCACAAGGAACACATTTGGCCGGGCACCAGGGCATTGAAACAGGTCACTGTAACCTGTTCAAGGCAGTGTCTTCCCCTCGCTAAAGCTCAGCAAGCACTTAGCGCAAAATAAACCTCCTTTTACCCATCAACCTTTCTACGGTGTTGACATTTCAGAGTTCTGTTATAAAAACGATTTACAAACTCGTTACTTTTCGATTCCATTTGCCTAATGCTTTTCAGTCTAAACAGATGCTTGGATAGTTCAGAGTGTTGGAAAAAAGGCACGTTACGGGATGGGATATTTTGAAAGCTTTATGAGGGTTATTTATTAGTGCAAAGTGACCCTGTTTGATCTGTAATTTATCAAAAACCTGCAAATGCGGCGACTCCCTTTCCTGAGGTTACTATTGTTTTGTGAATATAAAGGCCAAACTATGCACTTTATCAATGGTCAGCTTAACCTAAGAATTGAAGTGTGGGTTTAGAAGTGACTAGACTTTATTTTGGCCTTCAGATATGTTTAAAGATTGTTGTTGTTTTTTTCTTATAGGTCTTTATTATGACAGGGCAGTTTTTAGACAGGAAGCAAAGTTGGAGAGAGGGCAGGATATGGAATCCAGAAAGGTCAACAAGCCAGGACTCGAACTTGTTATATTTTTTTCTGCTGTTTTATTTGATAAGTAAACAGTTCTAGTCATCATCTAGCAATGAAAATTAGCAATAAAAAAACAACCATCTTACGAACTTTAAATACAGTTGAAGTCAAAATTATTAGCCCTCCTATAATTTTCTTTTTTTTTTTATTTAAGGTCAATAAATCAAAATATATCCTAATTAAATATATCCTTTAAATGTCACTTTAAGCTGAATACTAATATCTTAAAAAATATCTAGTAGAATATTATGGCATCATCATGACAAAGATAAAAGCTATTAGAAATTAGAAAAGCTATCAGCTATTAGAAATGAGTTATTAAAACTATTATGTTTAGAAATGTGTTGAAAAAAATCTCTCCGTTAAACAGAAAATATATATACAGTAATATTTCTATTCAGTAATAGTTCTACTTGCTACAAATGTAACCACTTTAGCACTTTTAGCTTAGCATAGATCATTAGGTGCATCCCAAATTGCATTCTTGTAGTATAAATATTTTCAACAAACAGTATTCAAAAAAAGAATAAGTGCACTTTAAATACCGGGATGATGCACTTATTCAACTGGTAAACATAAGTGTGGAATGTTGGACACTACATGCAATTAACTGTCACAGCTTTGCTCACGTAGTGGAAGAAGATGAACTGTCAGCACCTGAGGTTGGATTGCTTTATTTATTTCGGATTGTGAAAGTAAAATTCTCCCATGTAAGTGATTATACCATCTTCTGATGGTGACTGCGGTTGTACTCATGATATGTACTATTTAGTAGTTTGATCATTTATCTCACTAGTTTTCCAACTGTTAAACGTTGCCTGTGAAATTGCTTGAATTTCCATTTAGTAACCATTTAAGTCCATTCCAGTCTAAAAGTTAGACTGTTGTATGTAAAAGTGTATAGTGTATAAGTGCATAGTGTATAGTGTGTCATTTGGATCAGATTAAACCATTAGCATTATCTTGCTCAAAAATGATTAGAAAGTTTCAATTATTTTCCAATGAAAACTTGACTCAGTAGTTACAATGTGTACTAAGATTAAAAATTAAAAGTTGCTATTTTCTAGGCTGATATGCCTAGGAACTAAACTGTCATTCTAGCATAATAATCAACAAACTTTGCTGCCGTACTATGCCTGCAGCAGGCGCAATAATATTACTCACCTGAAAATCTTTCGTAAAAATCACCAACATGACCAGGGACCAGGGACAGGGCGTGCCTTGCAACCATGGAGATATTTGTGACATTTTTTGAGGGAGATGCAAATGGTCTAATCCGATTTAGTGATTTATGCTAAGCTAAACGTGGTTCCTCCAGAACCTAAGATCGGCTGAATGGATTCAAATTGGTATAACTCAACTGTTTAACTGTAAGGGAGTTGTAAAATAAGGCGGCATGGTGGCTCAGTGGTTAGCACTGTCGCCTTACAGCAAGAAGGTCACTGGTTCAAGTCCTGGCTGGGCCAGTTGGAATTTCTGTGTGGAGTTTGCATGTTCTCCTCGTGCTGGCATGGGTTTCCTCCGGGTGCTCCGGTTTCCCCCACAGTCCAAAGACATGCGCTATTGACCTTATTCTTCAATGCGGAAGTGCACTCGTTTTTGCGATTGTTTTAGAACTTCCGATTCAGCTGCCTATGGGAGAAATGACTAGGAATAATAAACGGCAGAAAACGGTCAAACTACTTACTCTACAAACAAGTGTTTGCATGACTATACAGACGAAGTAGAATGATATAATAAGGAAATATCAGTTTGCAACATCAAGCAGCAAAACGAGCTGTTTTTAAAGTATAAAAATGAATGGAAGTGAATGAGACCGGAAGTCTCGAGCCAAAATTATTCAAATGGCTGCGCCCGCTCGTACGCGGAGAATAAGGTGAATAGGTGAATTGAAGAAACTAAATTGGTCATAGTGTATGAGTGTGTGTATGAATGAGAGAGTGTATGGGTGTTTCCCAGTACTGGGTTGCGGCTGGAAGGGCATCCGCTGCGTAAAACATATAGTTGGTGGTTCATTCCACTGTGGCGACCCCTGATGAATAAGGGAAGGAAAATGAATGGCAATAAAAAGGCCCTGATATAACTTAAGCGAATTTGAAGAACCAACGGTGAGTAAATGTCTAAAGGGTGAGAAAATAATGGCACAATAAAAATTTAGCAGTGAACTATCCCTTTAATCTTTTTGTTTGTTTGTTTGTTTGTTTGTTTGTTTTGTTCTTTGAGATTACAAAAACTTTCTCCCTAACTTAAAGCTTATGATTTTCTTGTGTGTAGTGTATCCTTCAGTGGAACCCGGCTGGCTCCAAGCAACATTTGAGGGCAAAACAGGCCTCATCCCTGAAAATTACGTGGTGTTTCTCTGACAGCGTCCAACCAGGAGTGGCCAAGACTTTCATGGTATCCATGGCGACGTCAATTTTAAACCAAGAGCTTTAAGCATAAATCAGTTATCAAGTCGGTGGAGTGTATAGATTTAGGCCATTATGATTGTTAATGAACAGATTCTTAATAATAAGAGATCGTGTTAAGAGATAATTAAGAGATTGTATACAGTACACAAACCTCACTCATAAAGCACAGTGGTGATTAATGTCTGGATATTAGCAGTAATTCTTGACAAATGGGCTTTTACTCAGGCAGAAATAATGAAATTGAAAAGTTGAACTTGAACTGAAATCACTGAGTAAATTGTAGATACAGAAATTCAGGTCTTAACAGTTCTATTAGGTCTGCTGTGTTGTAGAAAACTGTAATCCTGTCATGAAAGATCAGCTAATAGGTCTAAGAGACAGACGTTCTTTTATTTTAGCTCATTTTTGTGTCTTTAAGTGAAGAGGGAGAGGTTGGAACCTCTGCAAAAAGGATTTTATCTGTAAATCACTGTCATATTTGACAGTTCAGCTTAGAGCATTAGCTGTGTATGTGTATGTACTGGTTTTGGTGGTTTATGAAGACACAATTTGTATAATGACATGGGTATGACCTTGGATTTACAATGTTGATGTGGTTTATAAGGACATGTCTTGCGTCCTCGTAATTCGGATCTTTAGAAATCATACTTAACTGGGTGTTGTCACTCTCAAAATTTGCCACAGGTTTTCTGTCAGGGTTTGGTTTCAGGGTAAACTGTAAAATATTTTACCTTAAATTTACACTAAATTGCAGGATAATAATTGCATTACTTTCACACTAAGTTACTGTATGTAAATTCACAGTAAATACCTCACTACACTGTGAGGTAGTTCATAATAACAATAATTCTGAAAATATTTCTGATAAGTGCCTGTACTAGCATAAAAGTTCATGTGTATTAATTTCTATGTTGAATAAAATAAAAAGTGTTTGAATTCCCATAACTAACGTGCAGGAGATATAGTCATGTTTACAGTAATTTCCTGTAATCATGATGCCTGCTTTAATTTCACGATAAAATTCTGAATACAAAAGATTCTTTCTGAATTTCACAGTAATATCCTGTGAAGTGATACTAATGTAATTTACTGTGAAAAATTACAGTAACGTTGTGAAATTCTGGGAATTTTTTACTGTGTAGGAGTAGGGTAAAGCCATATAATAAGTGTTTTTTTACAGTATAAACTATATTATGCCTACAGAGAGTCCTCATAAACCACCAAAACCAACATGTGTGTGTGGTGTGCTGTATCACATCATAAATTAACATACTTTTACTGTCACTAATGTTCAAAAGTCTGAGACCATTTTTACCTTTTGAACATTTTAAACAGAAAATCCAACAACATGATTTCAAATGCTGCATTATTTATACTGTAGATGAACATTCTGTCATTATTTACATATCCTTTAGTTGATCTAAGTCTGTAAGAATGTCTTTGTTCTGTTAAACGCAAAAGATATTTTGAAAATGTTGCTAACCAGACTGGATGCTTTTCTTTTAACATTCATAATATATACAGTTAATAAGTAAGAATCATTAGCCCTCCTGTGATTATTATTTTTTTTCTTTTTAAAATATTTCCCAAATGATGTTTACCAGAGCAAGGAATTTTTCACAGTATTTCCTATAATATTTTTGGCTTCTGGAGAAAGTCTTTTTTGTTTTATTTCGGCTAGAATAAAAGCAGGCTTTAATTCTTTTAAAACCATTTTAAGGTCAGCATTATTAGCCCCCTTAAGCTTTTTTTTTTTTTTCAATTGTCTAAAGAACAAACCACTGTTATACAATGACTTTACTAATTACCCTAACTTGTCTAATTAACCTTATTAACCTATTTATCTGCCGGCAGCTAGCTCTCTGCAACTCTCACACGGTCGCCCACTGAAGCTAAGCAGGGCTGCGCCCGGTCAGTACCTGGATGGGAGACCACATGGGAAAGCTAGGTTGCTGCCGGAAGTGGTGTTAGTGAGACCAGCAGGGGGCGCTCAACCTGTGGTTTGTGTGGGTCCTAACGCCCCAGTATATTGATGGGGACTCTATACTGCTTCGGATGAGACGTTAAACCAAGGTCCTGACTCTCTGTGGTCATTAAAAATCCCAGGATGTCCTTCGAAAAAGAGTAGGGGTTTAACCCCGGCATCCTGGCCAAATTTGCCCTCTGTCCATCATGGCCTCCTAACCATCCCCATATCATAATTGGCTTCATCACTCTGTCTC
Organism: Danio jaintianensis; assembly: GCA_903798115.1. Classification (NCBI taxonomy): domain Eukaryota; kingdom Metazoa; phylum Chordata; class Actinopteri; order Cypriniformes; family Danionidae; genus Danio; species Danio jaintianensis. The sequence continues at coordinate 6,217,639 of CAIGQV010019081.1, read as the reverse complement.
CTCTCCACCAATCAGCTGGTGTGCGGTCTGGCGCAATATGGCTGCCGTCGCGTCATCCAGGTGGATGCTGCACAGTGGTGGTGGATGAGGAGATTCCCCCCAATGTGTAAAGTGCTTTGAGTGTATAGAAAAGCGCTATATAAATGTAAGGAATTATTATTATTATTTAATTAAGCTAATCAGTTATTAGAAATTAGTTATTAAAACTATTATGTTTAGAAATGCATTCTTTTCATTAAACAGAAATTGGAGGAAAAAGTATACAGGTGGGCTAAAAATTCAGGAGGGCTAATAGTTCTGACTTCAACTTTATTTTTCATACCATGTAATTCAATGGAAACCATTGATTCAGCTCTTCAAAATACATTCTTTTGAGTTCTCCAAGAGAAAGTAAATGTCCTCAGAATTCAAATTTTAAGGTAAATTTAAACACACATGTTTTTATTACCCTTCAAGCTGACCATATTATCATAGCAAATTGAAAAATCACCTACTGTAGTGGAAATACTCCAATTTCAACATAACTCCCTTAAATTGCAAACGGCTTTGCAATATTTAGCAAAATGGCAAAGGTAACAGTTATTTTGGATTTAGGTCACTTGGCATATATAAGTCATGTGATGATTTTTGAAAGATACATTACAGCTACATGTTTATTTGTAGAAATTGTGAACTTTTGAACATAATGCAGCAGACTCTACAAGAGATACTACAACTTAAAATCTATTTGGGTAAAAATAATGGCTAGTCTGGTGTCTGCAATGTACTTAAACATCTTAACATCCATCATTAATGTTTTTGGCTATAAAATATTTGGTAACACTTTAGTTAAAGTAGTACCAATTCTCACTATTAACTACTGGCTTATTACCTGCCTATTATTAAAATATTGGCCGTTTATAAAGTACATATTCTGCATCTTATTCTACATCCCTAACCCTACCCAATATCTAAACCCAACTACTACCTATTAATATGCAGCAAATTAGTTTATTGTGGCAAAAGTCATAGTTAATGAATTGTTAATAGCAAGAATTGTACCTTAAAATAAAGTGTGACTAAATATTTTAACCGCATAACATCGAATAATGAAAATGCCATTAAATGCTTGCTTGTTCAAACTTTAAAATGAGCTGAAACAACACAATTCTTGAGATTTTTGGGGGACAACTTAATTGTTTATGTTCAATCCACTTAAATCTGTTAAGTTTCTTACAGTGTAGTTTTAAATAAAGACGCAAAGTGCTTTCTTCAGCAATACAACAAGCCCTAACAAAAACTGTAACTGTATAATGATGTACAGTTATTGTGCAATTACACTGTACTTTGTACAATTACTATGTTTATTAGCGACACTTGTTGCTGTTATGTGAACTGCAGCCAGCAATCTTCTGTACAAAAATAGTTTCAATACAAATATTTTTCACAATTTGGTCTCAGACTTTTGGTCTCCACTGTGTACTGAAATCAGCCATTCAAGCATTCATTTTTTAGTAGACATCTTAAGTAGATTAAAATGCTCCAGGTCTGTACAGAACTATAAGCACGAATGGAACGCCACTAATTCAATTAAGTAAAAAGAACAGAACTAGATGATCCGACTGTAAAACGTCTAATATTTTTCAGATAGATACACACACAAACACAAATTGCGTATTACTCCTGAAAAGTTTGTCTTATAGAATGAGAATGAGCATTCAGGTCAGGAAAAAAAATCAAATACAAATGAAAGTCCTGATGTTCTTTATTTTTTCTGAAACTTAAAATGGCGGCAACTGTCGACAATAACTCTCAGTATGGTACATTCTGTCTGATAATTATTGTCCCCATGATGAGATGAAACATTGCAAATGTGTATTATGAAGATAAACTATGATAGAAATGTGTGTATATATACAGATGGGTTTTTTTTCTGTAAATCGTACATTTTTCTCCTTAATTCATTTCTGGTCTGTTAATAAATTTGTTAACACGATGAGATCTTCTTCTTGTCTTCCATCTGAGAAAAGATGCAGGTGCAAAATTCCTTTAGAAATGAACCTCAGACAGACAGATCAGTCACTTCTGCACAGATCTGTAGAGAAACGGCGTCAGACATATTTAGAAAGGAGGTGATTGCCAAGATCCCAGTGTTCTTTTCCCATTTAAATGCATGAGAATGATCCGTGCCCTTGACTGCTGGTGCAGAACTGATACTCCCTTTAGCTAAACCATCAAGGTCACAGGGAGGAAATCAGTGGAGCTCAGAGAAATGTTTTCTAAATGTAAGTCCTTGCCTTTTGATAAATGTAAAACAAAAAAAACAAAAATGCCAGGCTGCTGGAACAAATTATGGTGGGTGAAATTAATTAATTAACTTTTATGTATTTAGATTTATTTTCTTAGGAAATTGATGTATGTTTTATTTGATGTGATATTAGATGTTATTACGCAGCTGAATATATCTTTTGGCCTGGAACCTGCTGTGTACAAAGGTCTGATGAACATCTTAAATCATAAACTATTTAAAGACATATTTTATTCATTTAAAAAAAAATGTATTTTAGAGCAGTGTTTCCCAACCCTGTTCCTGAAAGCACACCAACAGTACACATTTTCAACCTCTCCTTAATCAAACACACCTGAATCAACTCATCAGAACATAAGAGACTCCAAAACTAATGGGTCAGATAAGGGAGACATCCAAAATATGTACTGTTGGTGTGCCTCCAGGAACAGGGTTGGGAAACACATTCTAGATGTAAACATTAAATAGATGTCTCTGTGATGAATGTGCTATACATGCGTTTCACTGCAGTTTCTAGATGAAATGAACACAAGCAATAAAACATAAGCTTGTTCATTTTCACATAAATTATGATTGCACTGAGATATTGCCGATTAGTATTTTCAGATTTTCATTCTGTTCTTTGCAAGACCTCAAAGCGACTTGTGTGCATAATTTGTCAACAAACATGCGTCTTTTTATTGAGATTTATAAACCAAAGGCGAATAAACAGGCTTCCCAGTGATGTGTGGTTTAATCGAACAGCATAATATTTGGCAGAGACGCAACAATTTGAATATCTGAAATCTGAGGGTTCAAAAACAATCGAAATACTGAGAAAATTGTGTTTAAAGTTGCCCAAATTAAGTTCCTAGCAACGTATTTTACTAATCAAAAAATAATAATTGTTTTTGTTTTTGCATTTAAGGTTTTTTTTGTGACGTTTATTTAAAGTTATCAAAATAAATGTACAATGTGCTTTCAGAGATATAATCCGAGGCAGGTTTTACAAAAAATGTGCAATCCGTTATAGTCCAAATCTACTACAAAATTAAATCATAAACAATAGTAGCAAATAGGTTAACTAAATATTTACCAAATAAATAAATACAATAATTCTTAAGGACAAAATAATAATAAAGAAATTTATAGTAATCCTTAAAAATAAGAAGTAGATAAATCGATAGATAGATGGAGGTGAGGAAAAACAGAGAAACATTATACCAACTATAAATACTAATATTGGTTACTAAATAGTCCCAAAGCCTCTGGGAAGGCACATAAAACAATATAATAATGTGTGTGTGTGTGTGTGTGTGTGTGTGTGTGTGTGTGTGTGTGTGTGTGTGTGCGTGTGTGCGTGTGTGCGTGTGTATATAAAATAATAAAATATTATGGTTATAAAATAATATATATTTAATAAAATAATATCTATTTTTTAGACCACGGCACAATCCTATAGTATAAAAATGAGTTTTTATATATTAACAGTAGGAAAATTTACTATATGTCTTTGTTGAACATGATCTTTACTTAATATCTTAATGATTTTGACTGTCTGGAATAATCGATTGTGATTGGTCAGTCATGACAATTTAAGGTATGTTATCCCGAGATAACAACCGCTAAATAACACAGGCTCTTCCAGGAAATTCGAATCACAGAAACCGACCGTTCAAGTCCATATACTTACATCCACATTCATATGTATCTGCTTGTCTGTCATTTTTTTGTCTGTTTGGTGCAGTCTTGTGAATCAATAATTCATAGTTATATATGCTTTATCCAATGTTTCATTTCTGTCAGCTTTTTCGACAGTTTTTCGACTGTTTGGCATCATCTTGTGACAGAATAATGCTCAAGTTAGCAATTAATTTTAGTATTTGGGTGAACTATTCCTTTAGTCATAAATGAGTCTAAGAGATTACGAAGATATGCCAAACCAAGCTAAACCAAACAACAGAAAGAATCGCAGAAGTTTGAATGGTTTTTGCTACAAATATGATTAAAAACATTATAAACCCTCACCTTTTAACCATTAAAACCAATGTACTTGAATTGTTAACTTGTGTGTTTTGGGACATGTTCCATGAGGATTTAATGTCTTCATGGAACATGATCTTTACTTAATATCTTAATGATTTTGACTGTCTGGAATAATCGATTGTGATTGGTCAGTCATGACAATTCAAGGTATGATTAAAAACATTATAAACATTCACCTTTTAACCATTAAAACCAATGTACTTGAATTGTTAATTAACTTGTATGTTTTGGGACATGTTCCATGTGGATTTAGTGGTTATAACGTGCCACCAATAGAATGAAACTAATTACCAGTAGACCCCCACAGCGACCATTACAGTTTCTGTTCAAATGAATACAATTCCCATTGTAATCATTACAAATATGAGTTTCAATTGTTTGTCTTTTTATGCAGAGCTCAATGTAATAACATGCCTCCAGCAACATTTTCGCAAAACTCAAAGTACGTATACTTAAAACTCACTGCAGTTTTCAGGTGATTTTATTCCACTTCCTGCAAATTATGATCATCAATTACTTTAAAATCACTTACACATAGTATTGTTACTGGCACAATCCACTTGTTAAGTGTGACGTCACGCGAAGCGGCTTCCGGGTCCAAGCAATATATCAAACTATATGGGGAGACTCAACAAATGGTAATAATAAACATTTACAAAGCAATGTAATACTTTCGAAAATCACGATTGCAATATATATATATATATATATATATATATATATATATATATTCATGCCTAATATCCGATAGCCAGAAAGTGATAAATTATTTATAAATTGTTAAAATATTGTTGTCTGTGATGCAGCAAGTCCAGAGACTGTTGTGTACACCTTCATGTTATATATAATTCACTTTAATGTGGGATGGGACTAAAAAGTGGTCGAAACGAATTTTCTCAATTCAAATAAGTAGCGGCTTGGACCCAGAAACAGTATTCCATACGTCACCACTTAACAAGCGGATGCTGTGTCCTTTAAAATGCAATGGCGAGGCTAATTTGTGATTCAGATCACTCCAGTACAAGTCCTGTGAAACAGCTGTTTGACAAAAGAGGTCAAAGCCATGTAAAAATGTTGATTTGGTTTGGTGTCATGTTTTCTTTTAAAATAGGAATTCCTCAGGGAACTGTTTTGGGTCCAATATTCTTTGTAGTATTTCTAAACTGTTTTTAGCTCTCCTTACTGGACATTTCACTTTCACTGGAAACTGCTGTAAAATCTGCAAAATGCAATGTAATACATTCTTGCAAAAATTACACCACATGCACATATTATTGATGAGCCTCAGTGGTGCAAAAAATGTCTTTGTGGAAACTTCACATTCAAGCATTTCAAATCCTTTTCAATTCAGACTTCAAATCCTTTGCACAGACTGTGTATTTATCACAAAAATACTCAGACACGTCTTATGTAATAATAATCAAAACAAATTATCAGACCATGTTTTACAAGAAAATACTATTCCAGTCTTTCTAGTTTAAAAATTTCACATTTAATTCGTTTGTGTTACTTCCTGTGACAATTTCGAAGTGAAAATGACGTCAACTATACGCCAAATGTATTTCATTGTAGCAAGTTTAATAACACAGTAGAATATATACACTGTAAAAAGCGATTTGACGTCATTTAAATAATTACCCACAGAGTTAATTTAGTTAATCATTTTAAAGCAACTCACTCTAATCACTTTAAATGTAACAGCTTTACTAACTTTTTTTAAGTCAACGTATCGCTTTTTACAGTGGGACTGATTCTAATTCTTTCTCCACTCTGAAAATATGTGGATTTTCAATGAACACATTAAATCTGTATATGGAAAGGTGTGTGTTTTTGTCAAGACGAGACGTGAGCGGCCCCAATCGTCCGGCCGGCCTTCATTTGTGGTGAAACATCAGCGGTTTGACCATTCCTGCCAGGACTTTGGGCAGCTGTGAGGCGATGACCTCGGACATCATCTCTGGAAACTCCACCTTCATGGCGTCGGCCTGGATGAATGTGCTCAGACAGTAGAGATTGACCTTCTTCACAATCTGCACAGAGATAAAGGCAGCGTCACGCGTCAGCCTCCCTTATCATGTTTTGTGTATTCCGGTGGATAATGAGCGAATAAAGTCATGTGACCTATTTTATATCAGTTGTGTGATAATTCATTTGAAGTATTTTTCACACTGACATCTGACTTTGTTTTCTGAAACCGTATGAACTTATATATACAATAATATTTGATGTGCACATTTCTAAGGCCTATAAATAATCTAAATGAATATCATTGTTCGTGAATTCTGACATCTGATTAGTAGTTGACACTTTGAATTGACATATAATAGGTTTTTCAGTATAAATGTACAAAAAAAAGTGCCATTTTGATGTGCATGATGTCAAAAAACATCATAAATGCTAATCGATTTGATGTCAAAACCATGACATCTTTTTGACATCCACACATTGATGCTCTTTTGACCATCAAAATAATGACACAAAGTATTATAACATTAAAAATGTTTTATTCATCCGAAAGCTTCAATTACTAATTTGCACTGGATTTTGTATCCCTACAATGCATGTAAACTAGCTTGATGTCAAAACGTTGGAGCCAACTAAAAAAAATCATGTGTTATTTCGCATAGGGAAATTTTGTGAACATAAAACATCTGTGGAATTAGTTACTAAATAATCTCTTAAATATGCTTGAAATGTTTACAAAATATTATTTCTAGTTTTATAATACAGTATATCATTTAAGGTCAGACATGTCATTGTTTTGCAGTGATGGACCTGAGGTATAGGTTACAAAGTACAGTATTTTGTAAAACAGCAGATGATCGATATATATATATTTTTAAGAATCCTGAAACTGTTAAGAGTTCCTTTGAATGGACCTTGTATATTTAGTCTTTTGACCTTATTCTGCGATGCTGAAGTGCGATTGATTTAGAACTTCTGATTTAGTTGCCTATGGGAGAAATGACTAGGAATAATAAACAGTAAAACTACTTGCTCTACAAACATGGTAGGTTCATGACCATACATAAAAAGTAGAATAATATAACAATAAAATATCAGTTTGCAACATCAAGCAGCATAATGAGCTGTTTTTAACGTCTAAAAATCAATGGAAGTGAATGAGACCAGAATTCTCCAGCCAAAAACATTCCAATGGCTGCGCCTGCGTATACGTGAAGAATAAGGCCTGTGTATTTTGGACTTGTGCTGTACCTCATGCATGCTGTCCATGAGTTTGGTCAAATGGTAGAATCTCTGTGAACTGGCCACCACTCCTCTCTCCTTCAGCTGGATGGCTTTGGACAGCTCACAGATGTAGCTCTGTCTCATTTCATCAAACTGTGTTTGACTCTTCAAGCCCTCCAGAGGAACTGTCGCAAACACATCAGTGTTGAAACATTACTGATACGTATCTGCCAACAGTGATGATAGAGTTTACCACAGTACAAGTGTCGCAAATAAAAGAAAGCTTCTGTTAAATGCAGGAATCATGACACCTCTCTAAACACTAAAAATATCTTGACTGACAGCAGGAAGCATAGAATTAGAAGACAGAATTAGGTTTATCATCTGAAAACAGATGTTTGATAGTTCTGTCATGACAAACCTCAGATTTATTTAGCATAGTAATGAATATGTTCTGTATATGGCAATGTTTATGTGTTTGGTCTTGGAGGAATAAATCTGTTATGCTGCTGCTGCTGTGTTTACTGGTGCAGAGCAAGTACTGAGACTTGCTACAGCCAGTATATTCACAAACATGCTGTCTGACAACATAACATAGAGGTACATGTAACCCCCTTTGCAGATCTATTCACCTGTGGAGCTTAGATGGAGGCAGGAATCCAAAAATGTGCTAGCTCAAACGATACTGAGGTATTTAAATGTTGAGGAGCAAGCTCATTGGCTGCTGAGGTGACTGTGACCAATCACCTACGCCAAGTTGGAAGCAGATTGTATGCTTATCAGCCTGCATGGCCAATAGACAAAAAGTCACTCATTTAGCTTAGCTTAGCATAGATAATGGAATCGGATTAGACCATTAGCATCTCACTCAAAAATGACCATAGATTTTAGATACTTTTCTTATTTAAAGACCACATGAACCGGAAGCTGCGACCATCTTTTTTTTTTTTTCATATTGTGACGCAGTTCCTAGAGAAACAGAATATTAAATGAGAAAACAGTGGGTGTGGCTTGTTTAATTCTACTGTGAGCTGAATGGATGTAGTAGACATTTCATTCAGAAAGATCTGGAAAATGGATTTGGAAGAGTTAGTACAACCCAACAGACACTTCCTCCTCACCATTTCTGTTTGTTGTCATAGCGTTGTCAAAACTGACAGTTGGAGGGGTGTGGTTAAGTATGTTAGCCCCGCCCATTACCTCAGACATACGTAATTGGAGAATTTAACTGAAAACAAACAGGAAGTGTATTTTCAGATTTCAATTTCAGATTACAAGGGTAAACTATTTTTTTGCACAGATGCACAGATGAATTGTTCACCAAAAAACTAGCAATACGAGCTAACAAAATCAATATGCTTAGTTTGGATTTCATGTGTACTTTAACTTAATCAAAACTCTTTGGTCTTTTTTAGTGAGTTGTTAATGATCTAATGCTAAGCTAAGCTAAGCTAAAAGTGCTCCTGCCAGAACCTGAGATCGTCTTAATGGATTAACTGTTTAACTGTTTAATGAACTCTAATTTAGTTACATGGTTGTTACATACTCCACAAGTTGGTAGTCAGCACAACTGAAAGCCTTCTTTGACATTACCGTTGAAAAAATGTTGGATATGAAACTTAGTTTGGTTTGTGAAGGTCTCGCAGTTTTGCCGAAACACTTATCTCTGTCTGTCCATGTGGACTGGCATTGAGCCATTGGTTTAAAACATAAAACTGCCCAGATTGTGAATATATCCAATTGGGAACACTGATCTGACCTGTGGACAGACAGTAAGTGAGAGTTTTATGGGTCAGAGACAAAACAAAGAGGATTTATTACCAGTGTTGAGGAGCATCAAAGCCTTCATGCACAGAAACTCCTCTTTGGTCACTTGCAAGTTGGAAAATTCCTGTGGGACAAACTGCATAGCCAAGCACAGGTCGTAGATCGGAGACCTTCTCAGCTGATCACTAAAATGCAAACAACCCATGAGTATATGCATATTTATTATTAATGAATAGTACTTAAAGTGGACCTATTATGCAACATTTTATTTTACATGGTGTTTGAACTGACACTTGACACTGATGTGTGTCCGTGTGTCCGATGTGTAACGTAACATTTCATAATCACAATAATCATACGCAGTGTCTGAAAACCATGGAGCCAGATCAGTCTCAAAAATAATACATTTACAAAATATAATTCAATTATATTTCACATTTACATTTACAAAATGCACTTCGTACAATCAAAACACTATCCATAAATACAAAACACAGTTCATGAATACACAAGTAAAAAGCATATATTTCCCCAAATTAACTGGATGTGTGCATTTATTAATTGCATTTTGAATTTACGAATTGGATTTGCGCATTCATGATTTGCGTTTTGAATTTATAGATTTAATTTGTGCCTTTATGATTAGCGTTTTGAATTTACGAATTGGATTTGTGCATTTATGAATTGTGTTTGGAATTCACAAATTGTGTTTTGCATTTATGAATTGTGCTGTGCATGCTTGAATTTTATTTTGTAAATGTATTATTTTTGAGACTGATCTGGCTCCATATAAAACATAGTCTGTTTCTCCAGATTCACCCTACTGTGATGTTACAAGCTCCGACATCCAAGCCATCCAAGTAGCCTAATAAGAATAAATGTTTCACATGAACACAGTTGTTCAGGAAGATTCACTGCGTTCATGTGTGACATTTATTCTTATCAAGCTACTCATTCACAGTGAAGGGAATAATGCCGCCTTAAATAAACAGCATTACAGAGTTTTTTTGTTTGTTTGTTTTTTTCAACGTCAAAAATGCTCGAATTCTTAAAACATACTTTTGTTTGTTAGGGTCAGGGTTAGGGTTAGTTTTGGCCATATTTTGTTCAAAATGACAAAATCTGAAGGATATCAGGTTTTAACACCACAACAGAAATTAATCGAATTAATTTTACTGTTACTTACTTGCTCAGGACGAGATCGGGTGCGAAATACAGGTAATCAGGGGTGACATTCTGAAAAGTTCTCCAACCCAGCGAGAACAACATCAAGCCCATCCAGGAATACTGAATTAGTGTCATCTGGTCATTGATGTGCAAATTGCGAAAACCTTTTTTAAACACAGATAAACAAGAAATATCTATTAAAGAACTTGAACTGACTCTAGCATTTGAATGATTATGAAGATCCGAGTTACTTGGAGATTTGGATAGATCTCAGCGCTCCAGATCAAAAGTAACATCCCATCTGATGTAGGTGACTTTTTTTTACTTGAAAAACAATTTTTTAGATGAAACCATGGTGCTTGGTGATTCATAAAATGTCAACGTCTTATTCATTTCCTACAGTTAGTCAATCCTTTTGACCACAAAGGTATCTGACATTTGAATAATAACCATTGACCAAAATAGTTAGAACAAACTATAGATTTTTTTTTTCACATAGCTGATGCAACAAAAGTCATCTAGTGTCATTCCATTCTGAGATGGAATGTAATTAAATGTAATTAATACAATTGTATTTATTTTCTTCTCCCTTCATAAATGTGTACTATGTTTTACTTTACTTTACTTTACTTTACTTTACTTTACTTTACTTTACTTCACTTTACTTTACTAATTCATGCTAATGAAAAGGCGGCAGAAAGCTCCCAATATTTTGTTTACTAGAGTGCACACTGGTGAATGTTAAAAATTAGCATAAATAAATTAAGGTAAAGTCTAGAAGGGATACAGCTGTGGCCGGAAGTTGACGAGAATTATTTATATTATTTCAACACTACAATTACTGTTTTTACATTACTGTGAGGGGTAGGTTTTGGGTTGGGTATAGGAGCATAGGTTAATAAGGTACAATTTAATAAATAATTCTTGTTATAATTACTGTTTTTACATTATTGTGACAGGTAGGTTTAGGGTTGGGGTGGGGGTAGACATTAATAAAATACAATTTATGGGTCATTTAATAAATAATATAAACAATTTTGTGAACTTCTAGCAACAACCCCTTAAAACGACTTTTATTCACTTTAGTTCACATGGCTTTGGGCTATCAGGGTGTGTCTCACTTTTGTCCATTCGTCAATTTTCCTCCATTTTGTTAGCAAAGCCCATCTTCCAACGATCCAATTGATTCCGAAAGGACAAAATACACCGCCCTACATCTTTTCCCATTTCAGAACCGTTTCAATTGGATGTACATCACAATATGGGAAAAAAGGACAATACTAACTCAGGGTTCCCACGCTTTCACAAACAGCAGATTCAATGACCTTTTAAAGCACCAATAAATTTAAATCAAGCACCTTTGTAATTCATACTCCAGCATATGTAGCACCATGAAAGTCCTGACTGTACTATTTCACTTATACTTCAAATTTACATTAAAATGTAAAGTAATTTTCTACATTTTTAAAAAGTTTTAAAAAGTCATGTTCACAGAATTTTAATTAAATTTGTTGAATTCAATACTGGTGGTTTTCAAATGCAGTTTCTGAAGTACTGATTAAAAATGTGTATTATCCCAGCAGGCACAGGACGTCAACATGACGTCAGATTGACATTGTATCCTAACGTCGTGGGACGTTGCATTTTGGGTCAAAATGAAAATCGGGTTTACGTCAGAACCCAACATCAGACTGCCGTCAGTGTCCAATGTCAGACAGACCTCGGATTTTAATCACTTTCCAACGCAACCTAAAAACAACCAAATATCAACGTCTAATGATGTTACAGCTTGTTACATCATTACTACTATGATGTCTATCAGATGTTGGATTTCGATTGAATTAATGTCAGTATTTGACGTCAATATTACATTGGATTAAGATGTTGGCTCAACGTTGGATTTTGGTCACTTTTCAACACAACACTGAACTTTGGTCACCCGACATCACGACCTAAATCTAACCTAATATTAACATCTTATGACCTTGTGTGTCTGCTGGGATTTGTCAGTGTTATTGTACAAGATTTCAATTTAAGAATTTCTCTGTTTTCCGTTCTGTTTTTAACAACTGAGTATAATTGTTGAAATAAAACCATAAACAAATTTAATTTCAAATATAATTCAAGCACTTTCAAGGACCTATGTTTGTTTTGAAGTACTTTCAAGGCCTTGAATCCATATGTCTGAAATTCAAGTGCTTTTAAGTACTTTCAAGAAGCGTGGGAATCCTGTTAACTTCCATTTCATGACAACTTCTATTAGCCAGATTGTTACCTGGAAGAGATTTGGACCATCTGACGATCCAGAGCAGCTGGCGCTCACAGAGTCTGTTGAGGCTGTTGAGGAGGAGGTGAGGAACCTCTGGCTGTGTGTTGTCATATCCGGAGTAAACCACCTGCGGCTCGATGTTCTCCAGGATGCTGATCATCTGCGGAGACAGCTGGAGCTCACGCATGGCTGACAAGCAGGGCAGAGAGGACAGAGTCTGACCATCAGCCATCAGAGATAACGGACCCTGGAACATCAGCGAAGGACTCAAACCCATGACCTTTAGTCCCGCAAACCGCTTCATCTTACGGCCTGAAACACACCAATGGACATGTTGTACATCTTGATCATCTGGACACTTTTACTGAAGCGTATGATAGTTCATGATGTGATTTGGTGGATGAAAACATGAATTATTTGTTTTCTTGGAGTGTTCTGGGTGGGAGCTGGTGTCTTATTTAATGATCTTTAATACTAGAACTGCCGAGGCGGTCATTTTGACCGTTTTAAATTTAATTTTTGCAATTTTGTTGAAACAAAACACACTTATCTATAATACACTGCCTTTTCCTAAATATGTGTATATTTCTTTCTAACGTTAGTATTTTATTAAAATTGTAAAAAAACAAAAGAGTTATGATTATTTCTGCCTTTAACTACCATAGCGCTCAAAATGACCGCATGCATTTCAGTGTCTACTACTTTTCCCTTCGACTTTAAATATGTGTGCCTCTGTTGCCTAGCAACTTCCTGCTAACAAAGACATAACTTTCTGTTGTAAAAACATAACTTTACTTCAGATATGTCTTTCAAAATAGGGCGACACGGTGGCTCAGTGGTTAGCACTGTCACCTCACAGCAAGAAGGTCGCTGGTTTGAGTACCGGCTAGGTCAGTTGGCATTTCTGTGTAGAGTTTGCATGTTCTCCCCATGTTCGCGTGGGTTTACTCCGGGTGCTCCGGTTTCCCCCACAGTCCAAAGACATGTGCTATAAGTGAATTGAATAAACTGTGAATGTGAGTGTGTATGGATGTTTCCCAGTACTGGGTTGCAGCTGGAAGGGCATCCACTGTGTAAAACATATGCTGGATAAGTTGGCGGTTCATTCCGCTGTGGCGACCCCAAATGAATAAGGGAACTAAGCCAAAGGAAAATTAATGAATGAATGAATGTCTTTCAAAACAGCATATTCAGTGCCGCGAAAAGCCTTCTGCCCTGCTTAAAGTGAAAATGAAAGTGAGTCGCCGACATTGGCGGGTGGTCTAGTAGCCTAACTATACATTTATAGGCTGTATTACCAAAAAGATCGTATTTTTAGGGTGATGACTTATTTAAATATTCAATTAATGACATTCAAAGCTTAATTTTAATATCACAATAGATGCTTTGAATGTAAATATGACGTCTTATATGAGGACAGTCAGAATATCCGCTATGGTACTTCTAGTAGTTATAGAATTCTGGTAGTAGTTTTAAAACGATAGTTCACACAAACAAATTTTTTACTCACTATTTACTCTCCCTCACATGTTTCCTACCCTGTTTGAGTTTCTTTCCTCTATTAAACACAAAATAAAATTAAGAAA
>CAIGQV010019081.1:6090977-6195225 GCA_903798115.1 Danio jaintianensis | reverse complement strand
ATAATATAATATAATATAATATAATATAATATAATATAATATAATATTCATTCATTCATTTTCTTTTCGGCTTAGTCCCTTTATTAATCTGGGGTCGCCACAGCGGGATGAACCGCCAACTTATCCAGCATATGTTTTACGCAGCGGATGCCCTTCCAGCTGCAACCCATCACTGGGAAACATTCATACACACTTATTCACATACATACACTACGGACAATTTTAGCTTACCCAATTCACCTATACCGCATGTCTTTGGACTTGTGGGGGAAACCGGAGCACCCGGAGGAAACCCACGCGAACACGGGGAGAACATGCAAACTCCACACAGAAAATAATATAATATAATATAATATAATATAATATAGGGGCGTCACGGTGGCGCAGTGGGTAGCACGTTCGCCTCACAGCAAGAAGGTCGCTGGTTCGAGCCTCGGCTGGGTCAGTTGGCGTTTCTGTGTGGAGTTTGCATGTTCTCCCCGTGTTCGTGTGGGTTTCCTCCGGGTGCTCCGGTTTCCCCCACAAGTCCAAAAAAAAACATGTGGTATAGGTAAATTGGGTAGGCTAAATTGTCCGTAGTGTATGTGTGTGAATGAGTGTGTGTGGATGTTTCCCAGTGATGGGTTGCAGCTGGAAGGGCATCCGCTGCGTAGAACATATGCTGGATAAGTTGGCGGTTCATTCCGCTGTGGCGACCCCGGATAAATAAAGGGACTAAGCCGAAAAGAAAATGAATGAATGAATGAATAATATAATATAATATAATATAATATAATATAATATAATATAATATAATATAATATAATATAAAAAGCAAACCCCACTAATAATAATAATAATAATAATAATAATAATAATAATAGTAATAATACACTGTACATAGTAATACACGGTATTGTATGTATGTATTCATAACAATAACTGAAAATTAGATACTAATAATAATTTTTAAATACATTTGATTAATATTAAAACTGTCAATTGCATTTATTTTATGTCTTTAATAATAATCATTTTAATGTATATTATAATTATTATAATAATAATTTTTTCTGTCCCGCATGTTCACACAGATCTTCAGTAGATCACTGGAGTTGTGTGAAGTACCCTTCTGAACTAAAAAAAGAAAAAAGATTTTTGCTGCTTGTTCAAACTACTTATTAAAAATGGGCTTAAACAACACAATTCTGGAGATATTTGGGAACTTATTTTTTTATGTTCACTTAAATTGGTTATTTGTTAATCGATTTGTGTTGGGACAACTTTTTGTATGGAACCCTGCATTTTTTACAGTGTGCTTCAAAAGCTCCACTATCATTCTGGTTGACAAAATGCCTAAAATCATGAGAGGGGTCTGGATGCAGACATGGTGCAGATGCAATCTGAGCTGCATGCAATGCTTTTTAATGCCCACACCTAACCCTACCCCTCACAGTGACTTCACTAGCTCCATTGAGTGCATTGTGTCTGACATTGCAGCATCAATGTCTCAGCTTGCAGCATCAAGACTGCATCCAGATACTATTGAAAATCACTGTACTTAATGATTACAGACCTGTTGCTCTCACGTCTGTGGTCATGAAGTCATTTGAGAGAGCAAACAGGGGTCTTATTTATAAACGTGGCGTATGCACAAAATGGGAGTGGAAACATGCATACTGTACACTACTTCCCAGGGATGGGCAGTATTTATGACATGTATTTCAAATACAAAATATTATTTTGTAATTTGTATTTGATAGGCTTTATGAAAATGGCTTAATATTTTGTATCAATTCTCTGATTGGTGCTTTCTAAGTTATTTGCCTAAGCTTGTGATCAGAACAGAAAACTGATTTATTTTTAAGAAGGTGG
Source organism: Danio jaintianensis (assembly GCA_903798115.1). Classification (NCBI taxonomy): domain Eukaryota; kingdom Metazoa; phylum Chordata; class Actinopteri; order Cypriniformes; family Danionidae; genus Danio; species Danio jaintianensis. The sequence continues at coordinate 6,193,371 of CAIGQV010019081.1, read as the reverse complement.
TCAATGATTGGAGTATGGGTGGAAATTATGCTTTAAAAAAGTAACAGACAAATGGTGAGGGTATATGCAGGTGCAAGTCAACAATCATTGAAAATCTCTACTGAGCAATGCTAAGACCAGAAATATATATATATAAATATATATATAAATATATATTATATAAATAAATATAGACTATAGTGTACATTCAGCTTCTTTGCTTAAGAAATAAGATGGAATAAGATATCATTCCTAAAGAACAGTATGTGGAGTTTCAGAACATCATCAGTCTCAGTGCTGCAGGTGGAAATGCAGAGGAACTTTAGAAGTATAAAACACCTAACTATGGTGTACTGGTGTTTTTAAGAGGGTAAACTGAGACTCTTCCAGTTAAAGAATAGCTATAAAAAATCTTGGAAGAATGAGTAAACTGTACAAATAACGGATGGAAATTTCAAATTATGTGAACAAAAATGACCTCTTCATAGGCGTGTAACCCTTTAAAATCTAAGATTGTTAATAGGTTGAATAATCATTGAACAGAGATGATGGGAATTTTACTGGCCACGCAATGGGTGGAAGCATAATCAACAGATATAGTTCATATATATATATATATACAGATATAGATATATGTTCTAACTCATTATCGGCATTAAATGATTTAAACCATATTATATCATCTTCAAGACAGGACTTTCTCTATTAAATTTGTGTAAAATTTATACTAAACTCAAAGAGAAACATAAGTTACCTTTGGGTTATAAGTTCAACTCATTAAACATTAGGCCACAACTGCCCTGCAGGTGAATGAAGGTTTGTTGTTATCAAAAGTTGAAGTTGTTATCAAAAGTTGAAGTTGAAGAGAAGGTTTGTTGTTATCAAACATTGGGATTGATCCAATAGGCCTATAGATGGAAGGTTTGCGAATAAATTTCATGCTACCTTTCAAAAGTATTTTGTAGTATTTTCAAAATACAGTATTTTATTTTGATACGTTTGTGGCTGCTGTATTTTGTAGTTTATTTTGATGCACTTAAAGTTGATGTATTTGGTATTTTATTTTAAAAATACATTTCAATGTATTTCTGGTGCTGCACGGTGGCACAGTGGGTAGCACGTTCGCCTCACAGCAAGAAGGTCCCTGGTTCGAGCCTCGGCTGGGTCAGTTGGCGTTTCTGTGTGGAGTTTGCATGTTCTCCCCGTGTTCGCGTGGGTTTCCTGCGGGTGCTCCGGTTTCCCCCACAAGTCCAAAGACATGCAGTACAAGTGAATTGGGTAGGCTAAATTGTCCATAGTATATGTGTGTGAATGAGTGTGTATGGATGTTTCCCAGTGATGGGTTGCAGCTGGAAGGGCATTCGCTGCGTAAAACATATGCTGGATAAGTTGGCGGTTCATTCCACTGTGGCGACCCCAGATTAATAAAGGGACTAAGCTGAAAAGAAAATGAATGAATGAATGAATGTATTTCTGCCCATCCCTGCTACTTCCCATGCTAAAGATCTATAAAAAAAAAAAACACACTTGCCGGGGAGATTGTGCGCAGCTGTAAGTAAATTGTAAGTAAACATATTTATCTTAAAAATTGACTTAATTGAAGCACTTTAACTGAGCCATAATCATTAATAAATACATTTACATTTATTCTGGCGTACGGTCACTTTTAGGAAGGTTTCTACGCAAAGTTTGGAAACAACCCTGGTCTGTGGATAACACAGACACCAACAACATTGCGCTCAATACACTGGAGATGGTTGTGGACTTCAGGAGAAACCCCCCTTCACTCCCCCCACTTACCATCATGTACAGCACTCTGGCTGCTTTAGAGCCATTCAGATTCATGGCCACCACCATCTCTTAGGAGCTGAAATGGGACGCTCACAATGTTCAATCTGCCACAGGAGCTGCTAAAACTTTTTTTTTTTTTTACTCTGAGTCTGTCCTGTGTTCTTCTATAACTGTTTGGTATGGTGGCCTAGAGAGCTTAACGTGCTGCAATTTAAGAAAGCACATGCAATTACAAAAAAACACCAGCAAATTAAGAAAAGATCTTCATCGGTTTGACAGCATACGTGTTGCAAATCATCACAACGCAAACACATTAAGAAAACCCATTGCAATTTCTCACAACGCATGCAAACAGCAAGGAAGGGGACCCAAAAACTTGACGGACCTGGCTGGGATTTGCTTATTGTGCCGTGGCTGTTGCTCTGTGAAGTTGTAGGTGATGTTTGAAAGGTGATGTTTTTTTTATTTTATTTTAACATCCTGATTACACCAATTGTCTTTTGTATATTATTAGCCTAAATAACCATAATCTAAATAGCCGGGTCCGTCACGTTTTTGGATCCCCTTTGAAACATTTCTGTTGTGTTCCGTGCTATTTGCATGTGTTGTGAGAAAATGCAGCACAGTTTCTTAATTTGTTTGCGTTTTGAGAATTTGCAACAAGTTTTTTTCTTAATGTGTTTTTTGTTGTGAGGATTTGTAACACATATGCTGTCAAACCGATGAAGATCTTTTCTTAATTTGCTGCTGTTTTCTTAAATTGCAGTGTGTTAAGCTCTCTCAGCCACTGTAGTATGGTTTGATTTAGCTACCAAACTAAATATCAGTAGACAATCAGGACTGCAGAGAAGAGTATTGGTGGTCCCCTGCCCAGCATCCAAGATCTTTACATGTTTATAGTTAGGAAAAGGACTCAGAAATTCACTCTGGACCCCTCACACCCTGCCCATTCTCTCGTTGAACTGTTGCCCTCTGGCCAGCACTATAGAGCACTGTGCAAAACAGGCAGACACAAGAACTGTTTTTCCCCCCTAGCCATTTCCCACCTGAACCCCTTTTAAATACCACTCTGCACTCTGTGTAAGAAAATGTATCTTAATTTTTTTGTAAATACTGTTATTTATTCATGTTCTTATTTATATTTTTATGTCTGCACTATGTTTGCATTTTGTACTCTCTGTACTGCTCCTATCACTAAGACAAATTCCTTGCATGTGCAAACACACTTTGAATTAAAACTCTTTCTGATTCTGATTAATGACATAATTTAAATTGATATATCTTTCAGTTCTTTCAAAGTATAACCATAGAGCTTTTATTTTACAGGAAAATGGCAAAGAAACACTTTTCCTGTGAAAAGATTGCAATGCCTTGCATGTGATTATTACATCTATAATTAGAATGCAGTCCAGACAGTTTATTATCACACACTGTTAAAAATATCTGATATTTAACAGTTTATATGTGGTTGCTAATTGCATTGTGGGATGTTGATCTCTGCTCTGTCGACTTTTGATGCTGAAGATTAATCTCTGCAGCATAACAAAGTGACTTTTATTGACATTTTAGTAGTTTAAAATAATATAATGTTTAAGAAATTATACATAGAGAAATAAGTCTGTAAAATAACAGAAAATGTATTGGCACTTTATTACAAGGTTTTTGTAGCATAATATACAACACCAACCCAGACAATATATCACTTTAAACTATTAAAAATGCTCATACAAGTCACTTATTCGAATGTTAAATGGTGTAAAAAAATAAAAACATAAATCACAAAATACGGAAAACTGCTAATTTACAGATATTTTTAACAGTACATACAATTCTTAGCCACACAAAACACTATACATTGTTCGAGTTCATAAAAAAGTGACCAGCCAGCTGTTGAGTAACTCTGCTTCATGTACTGAAAAACACAGGTTTTAAGTAGCATTTGGTGCTTGGTGGTTTATTTTAGGCCCTAATTGTGACTGATAACAGCAGCTTAGCCTTGGCTGTATGATATCATCTACTTCATTAGAAAAGCACCGATGGCTGTCAAATTTTTTCTGATGATTCCCAATAGAGCGAGAGAGAGAGAGAGAGAGAGAGAGAGAGAGAGAGACCAATGCAGATAAAACGTTCATGTTCTCCAGATCTAATTCAAAGTCTTTTTTGTCACACACTTCTCACTGAGGTAGCTCAGCCTAGAGGGTCAAAGCGACCAAACTGGTTTCTTCTCTTTCCAGCATCTTCAAGACATTATTCCTGATCTCCTTGGCAACAGCACTTCAGCTGTGAGATTCATTTAATCCATAAATCCCTTAAAAACATAAAAATGACAAAAAATCATAATGTCTGAATTCTCAGCTGCAAAAAAATTGCAAAAAAATTTGCAAAAACTAACAACAACTTAATTCCTTCATGCTGTCCCAACACAAATTGAAACATTTTTTACAGTGTAGAGTAGTGAGTATTAGACTGAAAATGATTCCGCCATCTGCAAATTAAATATGGTTTACATCAGTACTATTTTATTTAAGGGTGTTTCTAAGTGTAAATTAAATAGATCAATTCTAAGATCAAATGTGAGATTCATTTAATGTGAGAACACATTACAGTAATATATGAACCTACAATAAGCCAACAGAAAGCAGGTCGATGCATTTACATGCATAGCGAAATCTGTGTAACCTAAGTGGCAATAATCTAGATGTGATGATATGTTAATGCTTAGGTTAAGACCTTTGAACCCTGAGTAACACGCTATGAGTGTTCAGCAGTTGCTGCACTGATAGAATACATGCAATGTATGCATGTATTTGAAAAGGTAACATTCTGTAGTGTATTTACTGTAGTTATTGTTTAAGGCCATTTGGCATTTTCATACAGAAGGCATCTTTAATCTTCTCATCTGTGACATGCATTCTTAGCGGTCGTTTAAATATAGCGTTTAAAACTGTGTGGAAGACAATCCTAAGGCATCTGTCATTGCTAAGCTATCATCAACTGTGCTCACTGAGGATCCACCACTGCCAAACCCTGTTTGCAGCTCTGATAAAAGTGGTATTTATGGAGAAAACTAAAAATGTAATTAGTCTACTATTTTTACTGCCATATTTGAAAACGTAACATTCTGTAATGCATTTAGTTATTGTTTAAGGCCATTTGGCAATTTCAGTCATCATACAGTAGGCATCTTTAATCTTCTCATCTGTGACATGCATTCTTAGGGGTCGTTCACATATAGCGTTTAAATTAGTGTGAAAAACAATCCTGTGGCATCTGTTATTGCTAAGCTACCATCAACCGTGCTCTCAGAGGATCCACCACTGACAAACCCTGTCTGCAGCTCTGATACAAGTGGCATTTATGGAGAAAATTAAAAAGGTAATTAGTCTACCATTGGGTGGCACGGTGGCTTAGTGGTTAGCAAAGTTTGCTGGTTCGAGTCCTGGCTGGGCCAGTTGGCATTTCTGTGTGGAGTTTGCATGTTCTCCCCGTGTTGGCGTGGGTTTCCTCCGGGTGCTCCGGCCTCCCCCACAGTCCAAAGACATGCGGTATAGGTGAATTGAATAAACTAAATTGGCTGTAGGGCGGCACGGTGGCACAGTGGGTAGCGCTGTAGCCTCAGAGCAAGAAGGTCGCTGGTTCGAGCCTCGGCTGGGTCAGTTGACATTTCTGTGTGGAGTTTGCATGTTCTCCCGGTGTTCGCGTGGGTTTCCTCCGGGTGCTCCGGTTTCCCCCACAGTCCAAAGACATGCTGTATTAGTGAATTAGGTAAGCTAAATTGTCCATAGTGTATGTGTGTGAATGAGAGTGTATGGGTGTTTCCCAGTGATGGGTTGCAGCTGGAAGGGCATCCGCTGCGTAAAACATATGCTGGATAAGTTGGCGGTTCGTTTCCGCTGTGGCAACCCCAGATTAATAAAGGGACTAAGCTGAAAAGAAAATTGGCTGTAGTGTTTGAGTATGTGTGAATGAGTGTGTATGGGTGTTTCCCAGTACTGGGTTGCGGCTAGTAGGGCATCCGCTGCGTAAAACATATGCCGGAATAGTTGTCGGTTTATTCCGCTGTGGCGACATCTGAAATAGAGACTAACCCAAAGGAAAATTAATGAATGTTCTACCATTTTTACTGAAATGTGTATACTTCATAGTAAGTGTGAAGTGTATTCTGCTTTCCAATTCGCATACTATCCATTCTAAATAGTATTCAAAATTAGAGTTAGTGTGTCCCAAACATAGTATGTTGAAAAGAGTACGCCAAAGGTTTCCGGACGGTTTACTATTTCTGTTAGAAACTTGAAATGTAGAACCATTCGTTCACTAACTGCTTATATTGCCCACAGTACTTTGCACGTTGGACATGAACTCGATTCAAACAACAAACTCAGGGGAAAAGTGTAAACAAACTACAAACATGGTGTAACATGGTGCAACACCAACCATCAAGTTGAGAGGCTTCGGTAAAGATGTTTGAATGACTATTAATTAATACCCAGCCAACTGGAAAATGTTTTCCATGCTATATTTCATCTGCAACAACTATGTGAACTTATATAAAGACGTATTTAAATGTTGACTTGTAAATGCATTTATCCAAAGACCTGATGAGATTTCTCTGCATGAAAGACTCGCAACCAGCTGCTGCTGAATCTCCAATATGGTAATTAAATATAAAAAGGAATGTGGATGATGTGTCGAGGTGATTGACAAGGGACGTAACTAAGCAACATAACGGTCCATTAATGAGGAAGTGGTATGTCCCAAAGTGTGCATACTCTTCTGTTACACACTGAAAAGTATGTATTTTTTCTTCATGTAGAATGAGCATGTGAATTGGAACGCAACAATAGTTTAATATAGTTAAAAATAATGAGAAAAATGATTATTTTTGTAATCTCACTAGGAAATGTTGTGGCCAATTAAATAAAGCCTGGGCCATGCATAATAATGATCCTATGTATTAATGATCCTATGTACAATGAACAGTCTTTCTTTTTCAGATTGGCCTGTTTTTCACTCCTTTGAACTTTTATTATTCAGGCATGCCCAGGTACATTCAGATTTTCACAATATGGCATCTTTAGATAGTTAATATACAATATATATAATAATATATAGATTAGTAAATATACAGTAGTTTAAAAATAACTATAAGCACATATTTTATTTCCTTCACTCTCTTCTATACACAGACTCTGAAAATTCATTCATTCATTCATTTTCCTTCGGCTTAGTCCCTTTATTCATCAGCTGTCGCCACAGCGGAATGAACCTCCAACTTATCCAGCATATGTTTTACGCAGAAGATGCCCTTCCAGCTGCAACCCAGTACTGGGAAACATCCATACACACTCATTCACACACATACACTTTGGCTAATTTAGTTTTATTCAATTTACCTATACCGCATGTCTTTGGACTGTGATAGAACATGCAAACTCCACACAGAAATGCCAACTGACCCAGCCAGGACTCGAACCAGCGACCTTCTTGCTGTGAGGCGACAGTGCTAACCACTGAGCCACCGTGTCGCCCACCCTGAAAATTAAACAATACAATTATTTTGCTGCAAAACCACATGACTTTTTTAAAAGTTCAATAAACTGTTGCATTTATTCAATTCATTGTATAAAATTGAGGTGTTCTGTGTGTTACTGAGCTACATCAAGTGTAATGAGATGGTAAATGAAAAAAAACCTCCCAACAATACAGAATTTCTATGTTGGGATCTAATGTAATGGATGCAGTCAGGCGGGCTGTAATTGAGGTCAGAGCTGCGGTAGTCAAGTCAACCAGTGGTGATAAAAGCTTTTCACTCCAGCTCCCTATTCCTGACTCATTTTCCAGGCAGAACAGCACCTGGTGAATTATATCTGTATGGGCCACACATCGTGTAGGAGCAGGTGCCGGGAAAACAAAAGTGTGGGGTCAGGCTGAACTACAGGAGAAACATCCCTGCTGTGAGACCCCCAAATAAATGTGTCGTGATAGACGTCTCATACAGAAACCTCTGTGAATAGCAAACAGTGATATAACTTTATGTGTGAACCATAGCGGGGGTGCCAAATCTGACTGAGATATATCCAGCTGCAAACCCCCACACACATGTCAGGACACACAATCCAGACCACACGATCTAGCCTGGGGCAAACCATATGGTTAATAATGGATCAGTTGTGGTTTTGTATTGTTAAATGAGCTATACCAAGAATGTTGACATGAATTATATGTACAATATTTATTAACAATACACAAAATATTACAAATACATAATCGGCATGGTGGTTAAGAGTTGGAAAATGCAGCTGGTTTATTCAGATAGGACTCGAACTAGCAACCTTCATGCTGTGAGGCAACTGTGCTAACCAATTAGCAATAATGCTGGGTTGCAACAGGAAGGCCATCCATGTAAAACATATGCAAGAGTATTTGGTGGTTCATTTGCTGTGGCGACCCCTGATGGAGCAGGGATTAAGCCGGAGAAATGTGAGTGGGTGATATTGTTTTCGATCAATATAATCAACAATACCATTTTTGATTGTATGTTATGATTTGATATTTTAGGTCATGTTTGTTCAACCTTTTGTGTTTTATTAACGTCTACACATATACCACAACCCGAAACCTACCCCTTACAGTAACCTGTTGTGTTTTATTAACGTCTACACCTATCACAACCCTAAACCTACCTCTAACAGTAACAGTAACCAGAGCTTAACTCAGATTTTTTGGCCCTCGGACCAATTGTACTTATTTTCGAGAGAATTATGTATGTGCAAACCATGGGTATATAGTAGTCAACACTTAAAATGGATCAAAACCTTTCATCAAAATTATCCTAAAGCTATTAACAGCACCCATTCTTGTCTTAAGACAATTTTGAAAAACTTTTTTTAACAACTTTAAAGGTTAACTACACTGAAAAAAAAGATTTCCGCAAAATTGTTGCAAACAATTTATATATGGGTTGAATTTAAACAAACAGATTAAATTTAGTAATGTTCAACTTAATTTGTTTGTTTAAATTCAGCCTAAATAAATTGTTTACAACAACTTAACCCTCTACCGCACGGTGTTGCCATATGGCAACATGATATTTATTTATTTTTCCCTGTCACTGTTTCTTTAAGACCAACGTTCAAATTTTTTTGTTGGAAAGAGAAGACCTAAGCTTAGCCAATGATGTGCTTTGGTTAAGTCTGACCTGCAGTGTTTTTCTGTGGCGCGATTTCTGACAGACTGGCATTTATTGTGAGTAGTTGCTAAATGCAAATGAAAACGTCAATAAAAACAAAGGATCAAATTATGTCAGATCCACAAAAAAATCTGAAACATCACCTCCAGTAAGTTATGATGACATATTCACAACTCAATGGCATTTGCATTATGGATCAAGTCAAATCTTAATGGCAATACTTTTGATTAGAAATAAATACAGGGAACAGTGTAATAGTGAGGACCACCATATTCTATGCTAAGTGAAAGAAGAAAGGGACAAAACTGGCTCTTCCTGCAGATGAAAGTGAGGATGAAGTGGGTTTTAGTGATCATGAGAATGATGCAGATTGGACATTTGATAAGAGCAGTGATGGGGACAGTTCAGGTGAATTAGCTCAGATGCATATAAGACATATAGGCTTATATATAAGGCGTAGTATAGTATATGGTATAATATATAAACATTGTTAGCTAGTAGCTACATTATTCTGATGCATCTGGATATATTAGACTTGCTATTTATTTGTTATAATATTTACTGGAGAAAATATTTATATTTACTGTATGTTGTATGCATGATAATACAATATTATGTTTGTTTTCAATAATATTCAGCAAAAAAGAATGGAATAAATGAAAGCTGTTGGAATGTCAGTTGTTGGAAAGTATGTATAAGGTGTCATTTATAGGTTATGTGTTAAAGCTTCTAATACTGCAACACCAATTAAATCATTTCAAACAACTAAATTATTAATTATAAGGAAAGTTCTAAATTTGACATTTCTAAGTTAGATCCACTATTGGACGTTGTTGCCATATGGCAACAGATCATAAAGTACCTTAAAACATTTTTTTTCCAGCACTTCAAGTTAAGCCATTCTAAGAAAAGAAAAACAGTCAAATATGTTTTATAGATCTATCATAATGCGTGCAGTAGAGGGTTAACTTAGGGGGTAAATCCAAGGAATCATCTTTGAATCATTTTTTTTCCGGTGTACTATGTACCCATGATTTGCAGATACATAATTCTCTTGTACAATCATTTTTGTTGCATATATAATGACACGTTGTGATATGTAATGTGATGCTTAATCTTTAAAACTTTAAGACCTGCCAAGGACCACATAAGTGTTTATCACTGTATGTCCCTGAGAAGGAAAATGAAGTTTAATACACTGTAAAAAAAAATAAAAAATAAAAAAATTTCCTGCCTTAATTTTTTTAGTTGAATCAACTTTTCTAGGCATCTTAAATAAGTCAACCTGACTAAAAAGATTACATTAAACTTTGTATAGCTAAAACAATTTAATTAAAACCTGTTTAACTTGATAAATTGAGTTAAAGTAACATAAAAGCATTTGTTGTCATGACTTCTTGTCATATAATTTTTCCAAACTTTTCCATATGTAATTCGAACTTTTGTCATTCAAAAGTGAGCGAATAAATCCATCTGTGTTTTGTGTTGTGCTGCTTATCACACAGCGCCACATAGAGGACACAACCTTGCAGAACAACACAAAAATGAAGTTGTACTCAAACAGTAGAATTTTTTATACATTGTAAAAAAAATTTATGACAAAAAGTCAAGACAACAAATATTTCTGTTGCTTTAACTTATTTTAATAAGTTAATCAGGTTTCAACTACATCTTTTAGGTTATACAAAGTTTACCTTAATATTTTAGTCAGTTTGATTAATTACTAGAAAAGTTAATTTGATTCAACTAAAACATTTAAGGCAGAAAGAATATTTTTAGTGTATAACTATAAAAAAAATTTTTTATTGTAAAAGGATGTTTACTGTACACAATTATTTTTGGGATTTGTGCATTCTTTAGGCCTAAATTAGGAATGAAAATTAACCATGTTTTTACCAATAAAACACTGTAAAAAAAAGCTGGGATCCACACAAATCCTTCACGTTGTCCCAACACAAATCGATTAGGTTAACTTAATTGTTTTTACAAATGTAGGTAGATTGAACATAAGACAATTAAGTTGTCCTCAAAAAATCCCAAGAATTGTGTTGATTCAGCTCATTATAAATAAGTAGTTTAAACAAGCAGCAAACATATTTTTGTAGTGTAGAAAAGCATGGTTATTGTAGTTCAATTATGATGACCACACAAATAAATCATGGCTACACTATGGCTCAACCATGATTTTAGTAGCAAAAGTGTGTGCTTTACAAATCAATTGGATTTCATTTGAATAAATGTTTGATTTCTGAAGAGAAAAAGTCTCATTACTTAACTTATTCTTCAACAACATAGACTGTCTAGAAACATCTGGTTTCCATATCTGAGAATCTCAGTAGGTCTTAGGTAGAACGTTTAGCATTTATGTGCATTTGTGGAGAAGAATATGTAAATGAGATAAAAAGACAACATACAATGTGTTAAAGAAACCTTTTCTCACATTTTATTTATAAATATACCATTGACTCTGTAGCACACCAACACCTTAGAACTGTCAGACTTTAAAGAATGAATACTTAACCATTACAGTTAATAAACCAACAGCTTATAGTGGATCCTAATTTTCATATGATTTCATGTTAAAACGACACACTTCCACATTCATTAATACCATCAGCGCCATGCAAAACACAGAAACTACAGTGTAAATGGATGACTTTAGGTCTAATTTGTGATGTTTGTTCTTATTCAGGGGTGGCATGGTGGCACAGTGGGTAGCGCTGTCTCCTCACAGCAAGAAGGTCGCTGGTTCGAGCCTCGGATGGGTCAGTTGGCATTTCTGTGTGGTGTTTGCATGTTCTCCCCATGTTAGCCTGGGTTTCCTCCGGGTGCTCCGGTTTCCCCGACAAGTCCAATGACATGAGCTATAGGTGAATTGGGTAAGCTAAATTGTCCGTAGTGTATGTGTGTGAATGAGAGTGTATGGGTGATTCCCAGTGATGGGTTGCAGCTGAAAGGGCATCCGCTGCATAAAACATATGCTAGATAAGTTGGCGGTTCATTCCGCTGTGGCGACCCCTGATTAATAAAGGGACTAAGCCGAAAAGAAAATGAATGAATGATGAATGTTCTAATTCAATGATCCATTGAATTAAAATGAAAATAGTCTGTTTTTTTTCTGTTCTGTGGTTCTTGAAGGCTGACTATTGTTTTTAAGTCAGGTACATAAAATCTTTGCGGGTTTGATTAGATCAAGTCTCATATTGTTCATTTAAGTAAAGCTGCGCTCACACTGCACTTTTCTCCCCATAGACTTCCATTCATATGCACACAAATGCGTCAGACCGGAAACGCAAGCTTGTGCGGCAAGTTTTGCAGTTCGCTGCGTTGGAAAGTTCCATATGGGAAAGTTCAAGCTTGGTGAACTCTGACCTGCGAAATAGCATCACGTGATTGCGTGAGCCAATCGAAGATCAAAACATGACCTCTCTGGACAGAAAATTAAAACATGGACCAATCGCTCGCTTTTTAAACGTCTAATCATCTTGTTTAATCCTGCCCCTTTTCGCAGCGCCGTACTACAGAATTTCACGTTCAAACTCTAGTGTGACCGCGGCATAAGTGTGAAAAAGACTAAACAAGCAGCTGAAAAAAATGACTGAAAATATGAAGGCAACAATGATCTTTTTTTTCTCTCTCTTTCTTTTCATTCATTCATTCATTCATTTTCTTTTCGGCTTAGTCCCTTTATTAATCTGGGGTCGCCACAGCGGGATGAACCGCCATCTTATCCAGCATATGTTTTACGCAGCGGATGCCCTTCCAGCTGCAACCCATCACTGGGAAACATTCATACGCACTCATTCACACACATACACTACGGACAATTTTAGCTTACCCAATTCACCTATAGCGCATGTCTTTGGACTTGTGGGGGAAACCGGAGCACCCGGAGGAAACCCACGCGAACACGGGGAGAACATGCAAACTCCACACAGAAATGCCAACTGACCCAGCCAAGGCTCGAACCAGCGACCTTCTTGCTGTGAGGCGAACGTGCTACCCACTGCGCCACCGCGTCGCCCTCTTTCTTTTCATCATTTCCATAAATGATTATGTATAAGTGCAGATGTTTGAGTGGACTCTTGTAAATATGTGCATGTATAAATTGTTCATGGAGGTATATGATTAAGTATCTGTACATTTGTGCGTGTACAGTACATTTGCATATACAGTGCTCAACATATGAGTACCCCTCACAAATCTCTCATTTAAATTCATATTTTCTATAGGAAGCTTTACAATATTATATTTGTGCATATACATTAGATTAGTCAGTACTGAAGCCAAATCTGGAGCTTATCTAACAAAATAACTTATGATAACGGTCCAAAATTAGTACACACAAATTTATATGTTCGGGAAAAATATTAAATAAAACATTTAAAAAGAGCAAAATTCAAGAGAAACAAAAAATGTGTAAAAATGTGTTGAAATTTTCATTCATTCATTTTCTTTTTGGCTTAGTCCTTTATTAATCAGGGGTCACCACAGCGGAATGAACCGCCAACTTATCCAGCATATGTTTTACGCAGTGGATGCCCTTCCAGCTGCAACCCAGTACTGGGAAATATCCATGCACTCTCATTCACACTCATATACTACGGACAATTTAGCTTACCCAATTCACCTGTACCACATGTCTTTGGACTTGTCGGGGAAACCGGAGCACCCGGAGGAAACCCACGCGAACATGGGAAGAACATGCAAACTCCACACAGAAATGCCAACTGACCTAGCCGAGGCTCGAACCAGCGACCTTTTTGCTGTGAGGCGATTGTGCTACTCACTGCGACACCCCTCTTCACAAGTTCTCAAATGTAAAAAAACAACAACAAAAAAAAACCATCTTATGTACACGACAAGGTCATTTAGAGTGCACACTAAGAGTAAACCAGGATAAAAATGTATATATATTTTTCCTTTTTGGTCCAGGTTAAATTACTAAAGAACTAAACAACCTTGGACTGATTAACAAATTGGTTATGTGATTAATATATGTAGCACCCCATGATGATTTAAAAAATGCTTGATTATTTAAATGATGTTTTTCAAGTATTTATGTCAAAGTGTTTTCTGTATTACTGTATTTAATACCAAATACATGGTAAAACGTATCAGTTAATTAACATTTTATTTTACTTTGTGATTTTTTTTCCATTTATTAGTACTTTTGGAGTGAATTAAGAAACACTGACCTCTGCTCTGACTACTGCAGATGTTGAAAATTAAAATCTGGAGTTTAACAATGAGATTTTAATCATTTAACGCAAGATTTTGTTTGACATCTGATTATCATACGCTTTTATCTTGTAACTTACATCACCAAACCAGAAAATAATTAATTGAAATCTAATAAAAATGACAAAAGTCTCTTTTGTTCAACTTTTCAATATTAGAAGTCACCAGAGCAGAGATCAAGGTCCCGTAATGCAATATGAAAATTTAAATAAATTGAACACAGGAAACTCTTAAATAACAGATTTTTTTACAGCAAAGAAAATCAATGTATTCATTCTGTATCACCGTAGCGAGTATCTAATGAGAACCAAAAGACAAAACTACATTTTGTATTGACTGGTTAGTCTTTCTTCCAGTCTCCTGACCAGTTCTGCTAGTTCCTCCGTCTGACGTGACTTTTCTTCCAGGAGCTCATAGCGTAAACTGGAGATGTCCTGCTTGATCTCCTTTAGTTCCCCTAGAGGTCACAAAGAGAGCGTGTGTACAACATCAACAACATTTATGTGTTTTGCAAAGCCACTGCTTTAATATTTATCCAATTATTTCAGTGCTGATTTGTTGAATTTAAAGTATTATGAGTTTGGAAAGACACGAGGATGAGTGAATTACATATTGTTTTTATTAAAAAGACATTTCTTGTCCAAATAACTACAAATTCTTAAATCCTGAAGCATTTTCTAGCAAGCATTAAATAGTGTCTCGTTTTCAGAAATAATACATCAAAGTTAAGTGATTTTTTTTCTAATCTTACTAATTAATCATTTTTTTCTAATCTTATAAAAAAAATCAATAAAAAATATAATCATCTGAATAAAGAAAAATAATACTGTTTTTACTTTGAGATAAGATTACTTTTATTACCCCATTGGCAGATTATTTATCTTGTTTTCAGCAAAAACTCACTTAATTTTGATATGTTATTTCTGAAAACAAGACAATATTTTTTTACTTGTCTAGAAAATGCTTCTGGATTTAAGAAATTTTTAGATATTTAGACTTGAAACAAGACAAAAAGTAAGTAAGTAAGAAAAGCATTTTTTTGCAGTGTGCATAAACTGTGATGTGTTAACTTCAAAAGCAAACATTTAGCACAGGCTCATTGTGATTATATACCCACGTATACATTTTTGGAGAGCGCGAATTATGTAGCCAGAAATGTATATAGGTGTATGTACCCATAATGAGCCTGGGTTGCAAAAATTAACTGAACAAGATTTTTCAAGAGTGTTTCCTGTTTGATTTTTATTTCAACTAACTTTATTTCAAAAAGTTTTTCTAGTCGAAATATCAAAAAATTCAAGGAGCATTTTCTACACAAGCATAACTTGTTTTGTTTTCAGGAAAAAAAACCTGTTCAAAATCAAATGAGTTTCTCCTTAAAGCAAGCAAAATAATAGAATTTTCTGAATTTTCCTCGTTTTAATGAAAAGCTTTTTAGATACATGGACTAGAATCAAGACAGAGCCTCTAAGTAAGAATCATTTTTTGCAGTGTGATTAGTGTGAACAGATGTACTTGTGTAAATACGGTAAAATCTACACTGTACCTTCATTAACCTCATCTCCCTCTTTATCGGTCTGTGCTTTGATCACATATCGCTTGATTAGCCGTTTCATGATTCTCTGAGGAAACAAAAAAGAGCACCAAATTTATTTTGAGATTTGTGTTGATTTAAAAAGATGTCTGATAAACATTATTATTATTAAACAGATGATTTGCCAGCTTTCATTAGCATTATGAAATAGAAGTGTGCTTATCTGTACTGAATATCCACATGTGGCACACTTCAAATATTAAATGCATACATCAAATATTACTAGCAGATAATATAATACTAAGTTTGTAACACATAGGTAACCCTATTTTTTTAAATTGTATCTGCATTAATCTATACATTTTGTACATGTATGTGTATATCATTAAGATCTTAATGCACACATAAACTATGTCATTTAATATTGAAATAAAAGTTAATCAAATGTGTGTAATACCTGATAACGACTTGTATGAGGTGAATTCTTCTCACTGGACTCTTTTTGTTTTCCAGACTGGAAGAAAAAACATATTTCAAGGTCAGAATTTAGACAAAAATATTTTGTTTTTTCAACCAATGAAAACCTGTTTTGCTACACTTTATTATAAATTGTCCTTGATACAGTGTAACTATTCATTTAAAGGGAAAGTTCACCCAAAATGTTAAATTTACTCACCGTCAAGTGGTTGCAACCCTTTATGAGTTTTATTCTGTTGAACACCAAAGAAGATATTTTGAAGAAAGCTGAAAAACCTAAATCTATGGATGTCAAGGGTTACAGGTTTCCAGCTTTCTTCAAAATATCTTCTTTTGCGTTTAACAAAAGAAACTAAGTAAAACTGGTTTGGAACAAGTGAAGGGTGACTTAACGACAGAATTTTCAGTTTTAGGTGAACTATCTTTTTAAATATACTATACTTACTATATGGTTAGGGTTATTTGTTAACTTAAGGCTTAGTTGCATGTAGTTATTATGCATAATTACTATAGTAAGTGTACACAACTGGTGTAACAAAGACAGCTTAAAAATAGTGTTACCAGCTATCCTTGTTGTCTGACCACAAGAGGGCACCAAATACTAATTAAATAATATATTCGTAGGACACGCGCACAAACAGACTATCATTAGGTAAACCAGAAACACTCTTAAACATCAGATACCTTTTGATAAATTTCTGAATACCAAGGTATACAAACTTGATCCTGCTAGTGTTTTCCAGACTTTCATTCTAATCAGCTTCAACACACTTGCCTGTATGTTTCCAGTCTGAAGATTGTATAGCTGGTTCATGTGGGTTTATTTAGGACTGGAGGTAAACTCTACAAATACAGGTTTGGAAACCCCGATTTAATGAGCCTCACACCTGGTTGAGCTCTGTGTCCTCCTTCAGGTCCTCTTTGTGTCTGTGGAGAGGAATCAGCAGGAGGCGTTTGAGTCTCATAGCCAGGCTGATGACTGATTTAGGGCTGGGGATGAGGTTAAATGGCACAGGGAGAGTCCCTCCTTCCTCAAAGTATGAGAACCACAGCTTTGCCCTGGCAAACTTCCACTCCACATCTGCATCATCCTGTCAGAAAGATATATGATATGGTTTCAGTGAAAATGCCACATTATTGTTTGTCACAATAATATCAATTTATTTGTCATGTGTAAATTGTATTGCTTTTGTTTCCACGGAAATATTTCTAAGCCATAGACACATAACTATCTGCATGTATCTATAAATAACAAAGCATTTTCTGTAGTTAAGGTAACCACAAATTAAACGTGGTTTTTCTCCATTAACCACAGTTAATCGATGGCATTTGTAGTAAATAGTACAGTCGTGGCCAAAGGTTTTGAGAATTACATAAATATTGGAAATTGGAAAAGTTGCTGCTTAAGTTTTTATAATAGCAATTTGCATATACTTCAGAATGTTATGAAGAGTGATCAGGTGAATTGCATAGTCCTTCTTTGCCATGAAAATTAACTTAATCCTGAAAAAGACTTTCCACTGCATTTCATTGCTGTCATTAAAGGACCTGCTGAGATCATTTCAGTAATCGTCTTGTTAACTCAGGTGAGAATGTTGACGAGCACAAGGCTGGAGATCATTATGTCAGGCTGATTGGGTTAGAATGGCAGACTTGACATGTTAAAAGGAGGGTGATGCTTGAAATCATTGTTCTTCCATTGTTAACCATGGTGACCTGCAAAGAAACGCGTGCAGCCATCATTACGTTTAAAAATGGCTTTACAGGCAAGGATATTGTGGCTACTAAGATTTCACCTAAATCAACAATTTATAGGATCATCAAGAACTTCAAGGAAAGAGGTTCAATTCTTGTTAAGAAGGCTTCAGGGCGTCCAAGAAAGTCCAGCAAGCGCCAGGATCGTCTCCTAAAGAGGATTCAGCTGCGGGATCGGAGTGCCACCAGTGCAGAGCTTGCTCAGGAATGGCAGCAGGCAGGTGTGAGCGCATCTGCACGCACAGTGAGGCAAAGACTTTTGGAAGATGGCCTGTGTCAAGAAGGGCAGCAATGAAGCCACTTATCTCCAAAAAAACATCAGGGACAGATTGATCTTCTGCAAAAAGTATGGCGAATGGACTGCTGAGGACTGGGACAAAGTCATATTCTCCAATGAAGCCCCTTTCCGATTGTTTGGGGCATCTGGAAAAAGGCTTGTCCGGAGAAGAAAAGGTGAGCGCTACCATCAGTCCTGTGCCATGCCAACAGTAAAGCATCCTGAGACCATTCATGTGTGAGCTTGCTTCTCATCCAAGGAAAAACACAGCCATGAATAAAGAATGGTACCAAAACACCCTCCAAAAGCAACTTCTTCCAACAATCCAACAACAGTTTGGTGAAGAACAATGCATTTTCCAGCACGATGGAGCACCGTGCCATAAGGCAAAAGTGATATCTAAGTGGCTCGGGGACCAAAACGTTGAAATTTTGGGTCCATGGCCTGGAAACTCCCCAGATCTTAATCCCATTGAGAACTTGTGGTCAATCCTCAAGAGGCGGGAGGACAAACAAAAACCCACTAATTCTGACAAACTCCAAGAAGTGATTATGAAAGAATGGGTTGCTATCAGTCAGGATTTGGCCCAGAAGTTGATTGAGAGCATGCCCAGTCGAACTGCAGAGGTCCTAAAAAAGAAGGGCCAATACTGCAAATACTGACTCTTTGCATAAATGTCATGTAATTGTCGATAAAAGCCTTTGAAACATATGAAGTGCTTGTAATTATATTTCCTTACATCACAGAAACAACTGAAACAAAGATCTAAAAGCAGCTTAGCAGCAAACTTTGTGAAAACTAATATTTGTGTCATTCTCAAAACTTTTAGCCACGACTGTACAAATAGTAATCAATAAATACACAAAAAACATGGTTGCCACAATTTTAGTTCAATAAAACCATTGTTAACATTCATAAGGCTGTGCTAGAACATTATTTTGCCATGTTAAAGTGTGCTTGCATGATAGCAACATACTAGAATGTTTTGGCAACAAGCTAAAACATACTTGCAACATGTTAAAGTATGTTTGGAACATGCTGGAACATGCTAGCAACATGCTAACATGTAAACAATCTAAAAAAAAAACATGCTATTAAGACATTAAAACACCAATGTTGCCTTAACAGATTTACATTTTTAGCTTTTAAACTTAAAACCTTCAAACAGAGATTTTAAAAACATATTTTTGCCAGGCTTTGTCTAGACAAATTATACTCTAGTTGTTATTGCTTTGCCTCCTCTGTTTTGGTAAGTAGCTTGGGTTAAAAGCATCTGCGAAATGCATAAATGTGTGAATGACCCAAATATGTGACCATTGTAGCATAATACATCAATTAAGTAGCATTTATACAGACAAACACAGCACAAATACATTTAAGCAAACCTAAATAACTTAAATAAAATAGCAACAAGCTTAAACACGCTTGCATCATGTTAATGTATGTTAGGAACATGCTGGAAAATGCTAGCAACATGCTAACATGTACACAATCTGCATAAAATGCTACATGGTAGTAACACATTAAAATACTAACGTTGCCTTAACAGATTTATATTTTTAGCTTTTAAAATTAAAACCTTCAAACTAAGATTTGAAAAGCATAATTTCTGCCAGGCTTTGTCTAGGACAAATTTTCAATCTAGTTTTTATTGCTTTAGCTCCTCTTTTTGATAAGTTGCTTGGGCTGAAAGCATCTGCTAACTGCATTAATGTATGAATGACCCTAAAATACATTTTAAGTAAACTTAAATAAAATAGCAACATGCTAGAATGTTTCGGCAACAAGCTAAAACATGCTTGCATCATGTTAATGTATGTTCGGAACATGCTAGCAACATGCTAACTGTACACATTCTGCAAAAAAACATGCTAGTAACACATTAAAACACGAATGTTGCCTAAACATTTTAGCTTTTAAACTTAAAACCTTCAAACTGAGACATTTGAAAAAAAAAATCCCCCCCCCCAGGTGTTGTCTAGACAAATTTTAATCTAGTTTTTATTGCTTTAGCTCCTCTGTTTTGGTAAGTAGCTTGAGTAGCATCTGCTAAATGCATAAATTTGTGAATGACCTAAATAAATATGACCATTATAGCATAATACATAAATTAAGTAGTATCTATAACAATAAACACAGCACAAATACATTTTAACCAAACTAATTATTGGAAATAGATTAAAATATTGATTTTAAATAATACAACAAAAGATTTTAGCTTAGGTGTTAGTTAGGTGGTTTTAAAACCTTCCCCTTGTTACAACTAGCCCCAGTAGCTATTTTTTCTCTCTCACTGTAATTAAGCCAATGCCTATTATGGATATTCTTCATAGAACATCCATAGGAACAAAAATGTGGATAACAAACCTATTTTTGTTTTATTAAAGGTATGTATGTACTAAATTATATAACTGGCATTTGCTATATTTGTAAATGCACTGATAAACAGTAAAGGGCAGCGCAGTGTGTTGACATTTTAGCAATGGTCAGATAATGAGATCCCCAGATGGCAATAAATTTCACCAAATGTGCTCAAAAATAGCCTCTAGTTTCCTGTTACCTCATCAGACCTCTCTGCCGCAATTAATCTTTTAAAGATTAATAATGACTTTCTTATTTTGCAGCTGCAACTATATTTCTTCTATATTTCTTGTACGTGTTTCATTCAATGCGTGACCACTTTATTTCACTGTTGGATGCTACTGTAATATATTTTGAAAGGCCGGTTTTGACAACTGTACACAAAAAGGCTGTAATTTATAAATCCAATGATAATCAATTTCTACTGTAAACAGAGAAGACTTTGCATCGCATCTAACAAATGTTAGAGTACATTAAAGAACCTGTAACTCATCTGAAAAAGAATACGAATGGGAAATGACGGGGTCTGGACATTTACTCCTGGCCTGCCTGTACTAAACAATCCAAACGTCTGGTCATTTTACAGATCTCATTTCAGACTATGATTACCTCAATTTCCTGAAATGAGTTGTTGATCATAGCAATGAGCATGTTGAGTAAGACGATAACCATGGTAACGTTGTAGACTCCATAAAGAACGTAGCCAATATTCTCGATGAATTTGTGCCCGTTGTTGATGACGACAGACTTGACCTCGGAAAGTCCAAAAATAGCCCAGAATAAAGTTTTGAAGCTCTCCTCAACACTGGAGAAGAAGAACAAGCAGAAAAGTATTTCATTCATCAGTGCCAGTTAAAATAGCATTAAAACATTTGCTTTGGTTATTAAGTTGTTCTAATTCCTTATTCCTTTGGGTCCCATTATATGTCAAGTATTGAGACCTAAAAACATTTGAGGCCTCCAGTCTATGTCTGTACATTTCTGCTTGGTCAAGTAAGTCAAGGAAACAAAGAATCACAAATAAGTCAAGGAAACTTACTTTTAGCAAATATAGAAATCTAAAACGATTTAAGGGTGTTTCAGTAAAACACAAGTTTTAGATTAAACTGTGGTTTGTGGTGATTCATATGATGCAAGTATAATGCAACAACCATCACTGTGTCAAAAAAATCATTTCAGGAACACAAAATTATTACGTGTGGCTCCAGATAATATATTACAGCATCAAACAAATGGATCGGTCTGATTTGGTGGAACCAGAATGATTTTGATAACTCTTTGTCATTAGTGTCTATAAATGAAACATACTAAATGTTGAGTTCAAATTTAATCTTCTTATTTGTATATATATATATAGTAGTTCTTGTTATAAACAATGTATCTGTCCACTTCATTATTTTGTAAAATTATTTGCCCTCATCTCATCTCATTTTCGTCCACTTTTCCGGGGCCGGGTTGCGGGGGCAGCAGTCTTAGGAGAGAACCCCAGACTTCCCTCTCCCCAGACACTTCCTCCAGCTCCTCCTGGGGGATCCCAAAGTGTTCCCAGGCCAGCCGAGAGACATAGTCCCTCCAGCGTGTCCTGGGTCTTCCCCGAGGCCTCCTCCCGGTGGGACAGGCCTGGAACATGCCTGTAGGTGTCCAGGAGGAATCCGAAACAGATGCCCGAGCCACCTCAGCTTACTTCTCTCGATGTGGAGGAGCAGTGGTTCTACTCCGAGCTCCTGCCGGGTGACAGAGCTCCTCACCCTATCTATAAGAGTGCACCCTGCCCGCCACCCTGCAAAGGAAACTCATTTCGGCCGCTTGTATCCGAGATCTTGTCCTTTCGATCATGCCTTAAAACTCATGACCATAGGTGAGAGTAGGAACGTAGATTGACTGGTAAATCGAGAGCTTTGCCTTTCGGCTCAGCTCCTTCTTTACCACAACGGACCGATACATCGACCGAATTACTGCTGCACCAATCCGCCTGTCAATCTCACGTTCCATCCTTCCCTCACTCGTGAACAAAACCCCAAGATACTTTAACTCCTCCACCTGGGGTAAGGACTTTCCTCCAACCTGGAGATGGCAAACCACCTTTTTCCAGTGGAGCACCATGGCCTCAGACTTGGAGGTGCTGATTCTCATCCCAGCCGCGTCACACTCGGCAGCAAACCGCCCAAGTGCATGCTGAAGGTCCATGTTCGATGAAGCCAACAGAACAACATCGTCTGTGAATAACAGAGATTAAATCCTGTTGTCACCGAACCGGACCCCCTCCAGCCCAAGGCTGCGCTTTGAAATTCTGTCCCTAAAAATTTGCCCTCATAAACTTTAATCAAATATGAGAACCTTCTCTCCCCCCTTGAAATGTTTTTTCTTCACTTCTGGTCACATGTGATGCCTTTAGGGCGGGGCTATCAGGGCGTGTCTTCTTTCTACTCTGCCTTCATCCATTCATCAATCTTCCTTCATTTTGTTAGCAACGCCCATCTTTCAACAATCCAATTGGTTCCCAAAGAACAATACCATGCACCGCCCTACTTTTTTTTTTTCAGGACAGCTTCAAGTGGATGTACATCAAAATTGCAGAAAAAAAGGACAATCTTAACTTCCATTTCATGGCGTCTTTAAGAGGAGATCAAAAATATTTTTTTGCTGACACAAAATGTCCACTGAACTTCAACCTGTTGCACCAATGTTGCCCACCAGAGCGAGGCACAACAAAGAACAGATAATAATAATCCAATTCACCTATAGTGCATGTCTTTGGACTGTGGGGAAAACCAGAGTACCCGGAGGAAACCCATGCGAACACGGGGAGAACATGCAAACTCCACACAGAAATGCCAACTGACCCAGACAGTGCTAACCACTGAGCCACCATGCCACCCCACCCTAAATTCAGAAAACATTCACTAATTTGTCACACTAAAGTTAAAATAAGCATATAAGTCTGTGCAAATAGCCTATGGTTAAGCAGAGGTTCACAGAGACCTGAGTTTGATCCCTGTCTTGTCATCTTTTGCCAGTCCCAGTCTCCTATCTTATTTAACCTATTTTTCCTGTCAACTCTCCACTCTCCTTTCAACAAAAGTATGAAAAAGGCACAAAAAATAATGAGACAACATTATTTGTCTATTTTAATTTAATGAATCAAATAATGATTAAATGGAAATACTCTTAAATACTCATATTACAGTACATAGTTTCCCAACAGGATATTAAATATTAGTCAAGAACTGATCACAAAGCTGTAAAATCATTTAAATTCATTTTTGGACAGTAGTGTCATTGGTAACTGGGGGAAAACATAAAGTTAATCCCTCACTGAAAGTGGTTTATGGCAGCCAGATGTATGGCATTTACTTTAAATCAAATCAATTTTGATTATGTAAATAACCAAGGACCACAGGTTTTTATTTCAATATTTATAAATATATTTAAATATTCTAAAATGTTACCTACATCTGGAGTGCCCTAAGGGTGAGTAAATTAAACGCAAATGTTCACCTTTGGCTGAACTGTACTTTTAAGGGAATGTTTACATTAGTACTTTGGTGTTTTTTGTTCTTTTGACCAATAGGAACTCCTAGTTGACTTAGCTTTTTTTTTGATGAACTTAAAGATGTAAAAACAAAATATGCACACAAAGAAAGATCTCATGACTACAAGAAGAAAAACTCTTTTAGGGTCTCTTTCTTTAAGGGTAATAACTCTCACTGTTTTACTTAATTTTGGATGGTTTTGGTCCATGTTGTATTCATATTTAACTCTATCAGAACTGTACTAGTGTTTTTCCTGAAAGTAGACTCATCATTTCAGAGCTTTTGGTTCACGGGACATGCATAACTAACTTGGTGGAGTGGTGGCAGATTCAGATGTTTTAGTAGAATCTACAGATAATTAAGTTTAGGAACTGTTGTTGGACCGTAGTTTTTTTCTAAACATTCAAACACAACACAGTGGCTCAGTGGTTAGCACTGTCGCCTCACAGCAAGAAGGTCGCTGGTTCGAGTCCCGACTGGGTCAGTTGGCATTTCTGTTTCCGGAGTTTCCTCCGGGTGCTCCGGTTTCCCCCACAGTCCCAAAACATGCGCTATAGGTGAATTGAATGAACTAAACTGGCTGTAATGTATGTGTGTGAACGAGTGTGTATGGATGTTTCCCAGTACTGGGTTGCAGCTGGAAGGGCATCCGCTGTGTAAAAAACATATGCTGGATAAGTTGGCAGTTTATTCCGCTGTGGCGACCCCTGATGAATAAAGGGACTAAGCTGAAGGAAAATGGATGGATGGATTCAAACACATAGCAGGCACTTGATGTCAAAATTATATCAAATTGACCTTAACATTGGCGTAAAAAAAACAATAACATCAAAAATGCTAATCGATTTGATGTCAAAACCTTGACATCCATTTGAAATCTACACTGTTGACCACCAAAATATCAACACAAAAAGAATAATATAAGAAAAGGTTTCATTCATCTGAATGCTTTAATTACAAATTTCCACTGGATTTTGTATCCCTACAATGCATGTAAACTACCTCGATGTCAAAATAACATTATTCTAACATTGGCATTAAAAAACATGTCAAAAATCGATTACAGAACAGTCCTGTAATCAATTTTTGACGTGTTTTTTTGATGACTGTTATAAGTCAATTTTGTTGGCGCTTTGACATCAAGGCAGTCAATTGACATCAAATCGATTTGCCTTTTTGACATGTTCTTGATGTCGTTTTGACATTAAGGTGCCTGCCAGGCATCTTCTTATGAATAAAGCTCTACAAATTAATAGAAAATCGCCAACTCATAATAGAGGTTTTCTCGTGAGATATTATTGGCTAATCTTATATATAAGGCCTCAAATCGACTAGATGTACTAAAACCAAAAGGTTTGATTTTAAAATGCTTAATGAAATCCTTTTGTATTTAATTAAATTACTAGTCTGTTTCTTTGTACCCTGAGCCTTTTTAAACATTAAGAGCATGAAGAGTCCAGGACTTCTTACTCACTCTCTTGTCCACATGCACATGGTCATGGTGTGCTACTGTAGTCATGATAATCAAATTTGCCAAACGCCTACTTCCAGTATGTCCTTCTGCTCTGCTGCCAATGGCTCTGGGCGTTTTTGCAATTATATAACATCAAAGACATGGATGTTATATGATTACAAAGGACGAGATAAACAATCATTAAAGGAATTATTATGAATCTCTGCTTACGTGGTGAAGGCGCCGTTCTGCTTCGCTCCCCGATAGTATGAGTAGAGGTTAAACATTCCAATCATAAAGGCCACAAACACCATTATGAAGATCACCATGAATTTAAATATGTCTTTGACCGTCCTGCCCAGGGAGATCTGCAAGGGGCCAAAGCTCTCGTTGGCTGGAAGGATGTACGCAATCCGGGAGAAGCTCAAAACCACTGCGATGGCGTAAAGTCCCTCAGAGATCAGCTGAGGATCTGATGGAACCCAGTGGACACGAGCTGAAATGTATATGAAATGAACGTTGTAAAGCATGTGGCCTTTTCTACAGGGCTTTCAAAAAGTCAAGCTGAAGGTCTTCAAGTTGAAAAGTCATTGGTGCAAAAAGTGTGAGGTGTCACATTTAGGTTTATATATAGAGATCAGGTCAAGTCAAATTTATTGGCTTTTTAAAGTTTTAGCTCAACAAAGTTTTAGCTTTATTGTCATATGTGGACATACAGTGGAACGAAATGCCGGTTCTTGCAGGACCACGGTGCTACATGAATAAACATAATCGTAAATATGAAAACAACACTGGACATAAGAGCTATTTTAAACCTATACATGACTAACATACCGGAGTGGTAATCTAACTATACTAACTATCAACTACACATATACTATAAATACTTAAACTATACACATAACCTAAGACACACAACACAAGAACCTTTACATAAGACAGAACAATATTATGCAAAAGAGGTATTTAAGGTTGAAGAAAACAAGTAGTTCAACATGATTTGTGGTACACTCACAAGTAAACGTTGTCCTTGTAAGATGGAGTTTAAGTAAAGTGTCCGGTGCATTTAGAGAGAACAGTGTTTCTACAGGTGGTTTGTCAAGCCCACTCACCTGTGTGAAGCACACTTCACAAATGCACAGTGTTTTTTTCTAGAGATATGGAGTGATTGTAAGAAAGGTTTCATTTGCATAGGTTTTATACTTCATTAATGTTTTATGTGTATGTTTCATGGAACATCAGAGTCTGCTTGTGTGTTTGCAATCAGGATTTTAATCGACACAAATATAAGTGCACATTTTCTGAAGGGACTTCTTTCTGTTAAAGGGATAGTTCACCCAAAAATGAAAATGAACTCACTGTTTACTCAACCTCAAGTATTTTCACACCTTAATGAGTTTCTTTCTTCTGTTAAACACCAAAGAAGTTATATAGAAAAATGTTAGAAACCTGTAAACATTGACTCCCATAGAAAAACAAATACATTAGACGTCAATAGTTACATGTTTCCAGAATTTTTCACAATATCTTCAACAGAAGAGAGAAACTCAGGTTTGTGACTAGTAAAGGGTGAGTAAATACTGACAAAATTTTCAGTTTGGGGTGAACTATAATAACCAAGAAAAGAGACACAAAGTGTTTCATAATATAGCTTGGTCTTTCATATTATTTTCAGAATTTCATATTTACCTCTATAACTATTTCAGAACTCTAAGACAAACGTCTGCCACAAATGTCTACAGTTTATTGTATAAATCTTGGATGTGTTGTTTTTCTGTGTATTTATTTTGTAATTCCTTTTGACAACTATTTTTCTGCTGTTCAGTTTTCACATATATTTTTTACATTGCTTCATCTTTCTTTACTGTAACATATCTAACTAGGTGTTATTGTGTGCTATTATATATTTTACAGCTAATCTTCCTGTTTTGTGTTCAATGTTTTTATTGCTCATTCTGTGATCAGTCAGCCAACAGGAAGAACGTTCATTCATTCATTTTCCTTCGGCTTAGTCCCTTATTTATCAGAGGCCGCCAGAGCAGAATGAACCGCCAACTATTCCAGAATGTGTTTTACACAGCGGATGCCCTTCCAGTTGCAACCCAGAACCCAGCCATGATCATTCATTCTTTTATTCATTAATTTACTTTGTTACAGTTTTATTCAGTCAATGTCAAAACAAAGTGATTATTAATTGTGCAAAGCCTTTTTTCCTTAATAGGGACTGAAAGCAGTACTCACCAAGGCGATAGTATTCTATCTCAAGGGGCAAAGTAATGTTTGACAGATCCGTGTAGTGCTTGTCCACATAGCTCTGTGCAACATTTGCATGATAAAATGCCATAAATCTAGCAATGAAGGAAGTCACAAAAATGGCCAGCATTCCAAAATCCAGCAAATTCCAAGGCTCCAGCAGATATTCCCGAGGACCAAGGGACCAAATCTCTTTACATTCAGCCCAAATCATTCCTATGGAAGTTAAAGAAGCAAGTAAAAGATATTTAGAGATTGATTATAAATATTCATGTGCTCAAATTCATTTGGTGTCTTAAAAATAAACAAATGTTTTAAAGGGGACCTATTATGCCCCTTTTTACAAGATATAAAATAAATCTCCGAGTGTGTATGTGAAGTTTCAGCTTAAAATACCTCAAAAAGAATGTTTTATAACTCTTTAAACCTGCCCCTTTTAGGCTTTGATCCTAATTGTGCCATTTTGGTGACTGCCGCTTTAAATTCAAATTGTGCTCTTTTCAAAAGAGGGCGGAGCTACAAATGTGTCAGCATAGTGGCAGATTCAAAAACAAGACTAACGTCCTATGCTAATGAGGGAGCGATCACTAATGGGCGGGGCTGTCCCCCTCTGATGACACGTACAACGGGAGAATGTCAATCAAAGTGTTTCTGCAGACTGTTTTTATCAAGTGTGATTATAAAAAATTCAGTTAATACATTTTTACCATTAGAAGCTGGTTATATTAACAAACTGTTGCCACACAACTGTGTTTAAACCCCTTATAAAAGTGATTTTTGCATAATAAGTCCCCTTTAATACAAAAAATTTTAGTTATTTAGTTCTTTTCTAAATTAATAATATTGCTATTACAGATCATTTTTCCTAATATGTGTATTAGATTGTGATGTGACAGATGTTAGACAGTTTAAAGATTCCTGACCCTTCTGTGAATCAGTGTGTGTTCAGAGCAGTCATTTGGGATTCATTTTAGTACATCAGTGTGGGAACGTTCCTGAAGCTTGATGTCTAATGTGTCATCATTTACTCACCCTCATGTCATTCCAAACCCACATGTACTGGTCATAAGGACCGATCTATTGTGCTTTATCCTTTTAGTAACTTAAAGGGTTAGTTCATCCAAAATTTTAATTCTGCCACCATTTGTTCACCTTTCATTTGTTCCAAACCTGTTTGAGTTTCTTTTTTGAACAGTGTAAGCTTTTAACCATTGACTACCATGGTATTTGTTTTTCCTACTATGGATGTCAATGGTTACCCGTTTTCAACATTCTTCAGAATATCTTTAATGTTCAACAGAAGAAAGAAATGCATAAAAGTTTCGAATCACATGAGTAAATTTGTATTTTTAGGTGAACTAGCTCCTTAAGGTGCATTTCCACAACAGCTATATGCTAATTTATCTTTTAAAAAATCCTTTGTGTTTTTGAAACGTTTCACATATAGATTATTACATTGTCAAAATCAGGGGTGCCCAAACTCGGTCCAGGAGGGCCGATGTCCTGCATATTTTAGTTTCAACCCCAATTAAACACACCTGAACCAGCTAATCAAGCTCTTTCTATGTATACTAGAAACTTCCAGGCAGGTGTGTTAAAGCAAGTTGGAGCTAAACTATGCAGGACATCAGCCCTCCAGGACCGAGTTTGGGCACCCCTGGTCAAAATGATACCCATTCATGACTTAACCAACTAAAATGGCTGTGTTATGCATGACAGTCCAATCCCTTAGTATCTTGAGTACAAATTACAGTCCTGTTCTCTGAAAATGATCTTGTAGATCATTAGACTGAACACATAATATGCATGTGCATGATGACATCATTTTTACGAGATTGTTTAGAAAAACTTTCAAACCTGTTTTTAAAAGTTAAAATTTTCATCCCATACAGAAAAACCACGAGCATCGCATGAGTTCCACATATTAAAATAAAAATATACAAACATGTATTATCTTAAGTATTATCACCGTTTTATCGTAAATGAAAATGTTCCAAAACACATTTTAACTGTGTTCCATGTGTTTCACCAGTTAATTTAACATGTAAAGATCATGTGGAAAGATCTTCAAACAATGATGTTGTGTAAATTAATGGCCAAAAAATTCAAACTTTTAGAAATCGTCCGTCAATCACCAACTTTCATAAGAAAATGAGCAGTGTGATCATTCTACAAAGATTCTCCTTTTGTCTTTCAAAACCATGCACGCTTTTAAAGGGATAGTTCATCCCAAAATGAAAATTTACTCACTTTTTTCTCACCCTCAACTGCTTTATGAGTTTCTTTATTCTGTTGAACACCAAATAATATATTTTGAAGAAAGCTAAAAACCTGTAACCATTGACTTCCATGGTAGAAAAACAAATACTATACAAGCCAATGGTTACAGGTTTCCAAGGGTTTTCAAAATATTTTCTTTTGTGTCATAAAAGTTTGGAGCAAGTAACGGTTGAGTAAATTATAACAGAAAGATAAATTTTGAAGAAAGCTACAAACCTATAACCATTGACTTCCATAGTAGGAAAAACAGATACTATAGAAGTCAATGATTACAGGTTTCCAACATTTTTCAAAATATCTTCTTTTGTGTTTAACAGAAGAAAGGAACTCATAAAGGTTTGGACCAAGTGAAGGGTAAGTAAATCATGACAGAATTTCCAGTTTTAGGTGAAGTATGATTTGATTTGATCCAGAAAAACAAAATATTTGTTGCTGTGCAAGACAGTAAAAGATGATGCCTGACCTACGACCCAGGAAATTATCAGCATTTCCATCCAGGTAAAAGGGGTGGTCTTCATGCGGAACAACTGGGAGGGATGATCGTGGATGGTCATGTTTGGTAAAAGAGAAGTTCCTTCGAAACGATCAGCGGCGTTCATGATAAGAAGGCCAAGAAAGATTGTGAAAGACGCTGCATGTGCCACAAATTTAAGGAAGGGACCACGGATGATCTTCCCCAACTAGAATTGCAAAAACATTACACAAAACTTTTTTTCTCTCTGTTTCTCAGAATAATATTGGCATTGTTGAAGTAATCTTGCATTAAGAAGTCAAAAGCAGGAGAGTTCATTATTGTAATTCATATGCAAACTTGGCTACATGTACATGCATATATTTAGTTTTAATTGGAATGAAACTATGAATGTAGTGTGTAGTGTTTACACTAAATTAAGTGATCGGCTTGATGTGTGTTTATATATCACTGTACTTGTTTCCCATTGTTTCTATTATAAATATTAATTAGGAGACAGAGCGCACATTAAAGAGGTAGTTCACCCAAAAATAAAAATGTACACATTATTTACTCACCCTCAAGTGGTTCCAAACGTTTATGAGCTTCCTTTTTTTCTTGAATACAAAACAAGATAATTTAAAGAAAGCTGAAACCCTGTAACCATTGACTTCCATGGTAGGAAAAACAAATACTATAAATGCCAATGGTTACAGGTTTTCGGCTTTCTTCAAAATAGCTTCTTTTGCGTTTAATAGAAGATAAAAAATCATAATGGTTTGAAACATGTAAAGAGTGAGTAAATGATGATAGAATTTTAATTTTAGGGGGTGAACTATCCCTTTAAGCTTTGTGTCATAGTGCGTATATTTATCAAACATTCAAAGTGTTTACGTGAATGCTTAGACTGCAAAAAATGCTTGAGTTTTTGTCTTGTTTCTAGTCCAAATATCTAAGAATTCTTATACCTCGAAGCATTGTCTAGACAAGCAAAAAATATTGTCTTGTTTTCAGAAATAGCTCATTATTTAGCTTGTTTTAAGGACAAACTCATTTTATCATAACATTATTTCTGAAAACAAGGCAATATTTTTTGCTTGTCTAGAAAATGCTTCTTGTTTTAAGAATTTTTAGACATTTGGACTAGAAACAAGACAAAAACTCTAAGTAAGACAAGCATTTTTTGCAGTGTTTTCACTCTGATTACTAACGGATGACTTGGTTGTATGCAAGCATAGCCATTGTGGAGTGTTCTTTTCAAACTTGTAAACAGAAATTCAAGGCCGTTGTGTTGACTAAAGGCTGACCTTGCTTGAGGGTGCTATCCAGTACAGTAAGGCCAGGATGGGAAGTCCAACCACCACCCCCAGAACCACCAGTAACTTGACCGCCATGGTCTGCTGCCTGAGCCCAGACAGATTCTCATACCATATGGACAAAAGCTGCTGTTGGCAGTTTGGATGGGCTACAAACTGTGTGGGAAGCAGGCAGAGATACAGCAAACAGATGTGTTTATATTACTGTACCATCCTGCAGAGTAATGAGATCTTTGTATTTCAGGTCCTGAGGCTACTTAGCTGAATCAATTTACCTAATAACTGTATCAGTCCCTGAAAAAATTTTCTGCAATATGAAAATTTATTATAAAAGAAACTTACCTTTTTCAGCTCGTATTTGATGGCTAGCTTTAATCGAACTAGATTAGGTCTGCCACCCTTGTCAAAGTGGCCACCTGCCTCTGGGTCTCCGTTTAAAATGGCTTCCACCTCCTCTGTATTCCGACACAGATCCAGAAGTCCAACTACAAAATCCTTACATTGCATAGACAGCGTCTTATAATCATTCTGTAAATGAAAGTTAGCATAGATGTTTAAAATATACCAACAAATGAAAATTTCTCAGTCTTTACCCTAAACCAGGGGTCCAACCTTTCATACAGTAACACCACAAATACAGCACTGGTATTAACAATACTAATGCTCTAGTTCAAAATATCTTCTTTTATGTTCCACAGGAAATATATTACTGGTAATGTAGGACATTTTAGAACCCAAATCAACATATTCTTAATAAAGAATTCAGCTTGAAACGAGTCTCCTAGTTATCCAGGTCACGGCACCAAAGTCTGACATTCGTTGAGCTTGAAGTTTCAAACTGGATTCAAGTGGATTTTAGTCTCTATCCGGGACACGGCATCAGTAAGAATCACTGTTGTTTATACTCAGAGTTAAGCAAACATATAGAGAGTAAACTTAAAGGAATAGTTCACCCAAATAAATGACTTGGTCCAAACATGTTTGAGTGTCTTTCTTCTGTTGAACACAAAAAAAGATATTTCAAAGCAAGCTAAAACCGTTGACATCCATAGTAGAATAAACAAATACTAGGGAAGTCAATGGTTACAGGTTTTCATCTTTCTTTAAAATATCTCTCTTTTGTGTTCAACAGAAACCCTTTAACCACGTGTGCTACAGTTGTGAATGGTATCTCAAATCATGGATCAGTTGAAGGTTGCTATAATTAATGTCAGCCTGTGTGAAAAGGGTCAGTTTTTAACAGCTGTGCAAGTCAATCTCACTCCTCTGGCCTCAAGATGCGCTCTAGCAACTTATGCAAGAAACTGTGGCCATTAGTTCCTTATTAGCATGCTCACGTCACATGATATGTCAATTCAAATCTTACTATGAGCAGTGCAAATAGAAGGAGTGAATGTAATGAAGGCCAGCTAGTAAGAGGTGTATGAGTAAACTTCCTGGCCCTTAAAGCAACCACCCACCCTGATTTCAATAATAAATAAGTTAAACATAAATGTCACCCATGCAAAAATGTACAACTTTTCAAACAAAATCCCACCCCTAAACATAACCATCAGAGACTGTTGAAATTTTATCGAACCACCTGTAAACACCAACCCTCTAGAACGCACTACAGCAAACATCCAAACCACCATGGCAACCACCCTCTATTGCTGTACCAAATACTATGGAATGTTTGGCATTGACATTTTAAAAGTGGGGGGACAGCTGTATGAGATCCAAAAGTTTACGTTCATACCATTATTAATCACCTGTTTCTAAATGGCTACGCCCCTGGCTGTATCAAACCCCAATTTAAGCACCACTCTCTTGCTGTCTTAAAGGGAACACTCCAATTTTTTTTGGAAATGGGCTCATTTTACAACTCCCCTAGAGTTAAATGCTGAGTTTTACCATTTTTAATCAATTTATCCATTCAATCTGCCGGGAGCACTTGTAGCTTAGCTTAGCATAGATCATTGAATTGTATTAGACCATTAGCATCTCACTCAAAATTTTGAAAAAATGGGGTCAGATCATTTTCCTATGTAAGCAGGGGCACATTATGGGCTTACAGAGGCTGTAATGAATATGAACTTCCAAATCGTAAAGCACTCATCCAAAATGAAAATGAAATCAACACCACATCAATTGTGTGCATCAAGATAATAAAACAACAGTATTTCCAGTGATTGTTCTCTGCTTATTTCTCAAACTGCCTGCAAACAAATCCCGCAGGTGAGTGGTCAATCGCAAAACTGGCCTTAGCTGCTATCTGTCATGGCCTGAAGCATCTTGTCTCTTGAGAGTGACATTATTCCAAAACTGCAATTTATTGTTATTAAGGGTTTCTAAACATGATGAAAAAGCTTCTGAACCCACTTGAAAAAAATACAATATTAATTTACAGTATTAAATATTTATATATGTTTTTGAATCATAGCTTTCTATGGGAAAGTGTATATACTTGACTAATTTCAACTAGTTAATGAATGTTGTTGCATAGGTTTAATATTGATCAGATAAACTGTTAAATATGAGGGGGGTATTTAACTTTGGGGGGGCAATGATATTAGCACCTGAAAATAGTCCCGAGCTGGTAACTTGATAACAGCACTGTGTAATATCATTGCGCCTGCTGCAGCCATGGAATGGCAGCAAAGTTCCTTGATTATTACGCC
This sequence comes from Danio jaintianensis, assembly GCA_903798115.1. Taxonomy (NCBI): domain Eukaryota; kingdom Metazoa; phylum Chordata; class Actinopteri; order Cypriniformes; family Danionidae; genus Danio; species Danio jaintianensis. The sequence goes on along the minus strand of CAIGQV010019081.1, from coordinate 6,158,821 downwards.
AGAATGAGAGTATAGTTCCTAGCCATATCAGCCTAGAAAATATCAACTTTTCATTAGATGTAACAGAACAGTCAAGATTTAAACAAGAAAATTATCTAAAATCTTTTTTTGAATTGTGTTTGAGGGAGGGGCTGCACGGTGGCGCAGTGGGTAGCACGTTCGCCTCACAGCAAGAAGGTCGCTGGTTCGAGCCTCGGCTGGGTCAGTTGGCATTTCTGTGTGGAGTTTGCATGTTCTCCCCGTGTTCGGGTGGGTTTCCTCCGGGTGCTCCGGTTTCCCCCACAAGTCCAAAGACATGCGCTATAGGTGAATTGGGTAAGCTAAAATTGTCCGTAGTGTATGTGTGTAAATGAGTGCGTATGAATGTTTCCCACTGATGGGTTGCAGCTGGAAGGGCATCCGCTGCGTAAAACATATGCTGGATAAGTTGGCGGTTCATCTCGCTGTGGCGACCCCAGATTAATAAAGGGACTAAGCCGAAAAGAAAATGAATGAATGAATGAAATTGGCCGTAGTGTGAATGAGAGTGTGTATGTGTGTTTCCCAGTGATGGGTTGCAGCTGGAAGGGCATCCGCTGCGTAAAACATATGCTGGATAAGTTCATTCCGCTGTGGCGACCCCAGATTAATAAAGGGACTAAGCTGAAAAGAAAATGAATGAATGAATGTTTGAGGGAGATGCTAATAGTATAATGTGATTCCATTATTTATGTTAAGCTAAACTAATCTAAGCTAAGCTAAGCTAAATGTGCTATTGCCAGATCCAGAGATCGGTTGAATGAATTAAGAAATGGTAAAACTCAACTCTAGAGTTGTTCATTTAATGAAAAAAGTAGTGTACCTTTAATGAAAGATATTATAAAGTTACGAAAATAATTCTTCCAGAGTTTCCTATAGTTTCCTTAATGCTTGGATATGTATATAAATTGACATGATTATGCACAAGTCCCAGCAGATACTTTTTTTCTTCCTTCATAGAAAATAGTCCTACCATCTGTTTGAGAACAAGTCCTCATACCAAACCTTAAACCTGTCAATAATAATATAAGCAAGAAGAGCTAAGCCACCCACTCAATGGCAAAGGCTGCAGACTCATCAACTACCAGGCAAGGCTGTACACCCACAGCCATATGCACTCTTTATAAAAAGTTGAGTAAAAAAAAACACTGAATCACAACTCATTAGCCTAATTGCTTGTCTAAATTATGTATGTCCTGTCTTATATTGTTAATTCTCTATATCAACAAATATTAATTAAATTAAATTAAATTAAATGTTTCAACAAACACATTTTTTTTTAGATTGTAAACAATAATGTACACTCATTAACAACTTTGTTCAGTACAACTGTCATGGCAGCAACTTAATGCATTTAGGCACATGGACATCGTCAAGATCAGCAAAAACTACACTAAGTCTATTTGATATTCTTTGCCATCCTTAGACTTCTATTAGATTTTCAGTGACAGCCCAAATTTAGGCTTGTTTTAGCCTAGCTGTCTATGTTTACACATCTATTAAACACAAAATTGCTTGGTGGGTCCCTATGTTCTAATATTTAATAAAATGATCTACATCTTCTCTTCCTGTCAACTCATATGCTTACCTTAAACTCTTTTTCTATGTTGGCAAGTACAGCCAGTTCATTGCTGAGCTCCAGAGCCGTTAGTACTGGGTCCTCGCTGGACAGGGACAGGTAAGCTGGACTTGCCAGCCCCTTGTAGGCATTGATTCTGGAGCGTGAGTGGCTAAAAGAGTCGTGCCTCTGGTGATAAAGACAGCTGTTGCATTTGCAGAAGTAGTCATGTGGGCGTGCAATGCGGGCACCCTTTCTTAGGAGAATGTGCACAATCTCGTATTCGTGGCAATGAGAAGCTAATATAATGGGTGTGATATCATGGGAAAACCGAGTGCCGTCCTCGTCATAGGCAAAGAAGTCATCTTGAGTCTCTGCCTGAAGGGGGCTGCTGGTGAGTTTGGTTGTGTCTGCAAAGGCCTGGTGGCTCAAAATGGCCTCCACAATACGAATGTAGCCTTTACTTATGGCTAGAAGCAGAGCGTCACCTATCCTGGCCAGGTTCTCTTTCTTCAGCAAGAGTTCTGTCACTTCAAGGTGCTCATTGGCAACCGCGAGTTGCAATGCATTCTGGCCCATATAGTCCACACAGTTGACATTAAGTTCTGGGAGTTCTTCTAGCATCCTACGAATGACAGGGATATTTCCATATTCGGCTGCTTCTAGAAAACGCTCTTCAGTTGGGGATAGATTGTTGTAACGGGCGTTAAACATGTAAGCCGGTCTCCGCATAGCCAAGCGACGGCTTTTAGCCAATGCATGCCTGTGAATGTCATCATTGCTCCACCTATTCCAACAAAGACAAACCAAGTCAGAGAACTTGTTTTTAAAGCAAATACGATTACATGAATTCCTATTGAAATGACAGGATTATCCTCAACAAAATTGGCAGAAAAACAGTTAATGCAAAAACAACTCAATTATGTTTTGGGTCATGCAGCTTCAATAAGTAATTTCTATTGCATTGATCCCCATATTAATTTTAATGCAGGGAAAATAAGTATTGAACACCAAAACATATTTCTAAAGGTGCTGTTGACTTGAAATTTTCACTGGATGTTGATAACAACCAAAGAAATCCATATATGCAAAGAAAACAATTACTTTACAAATGTATTAAATACATTTCAGTAATTCAGTACTTTCTCCTTGTGTCATTCCATTGTTATTTCACATAACACATTTTTCAGATTTTTTTTGTTTTGTTTTATTTTTATGTTTGTATTGTTTGGGTTTTTACCAAAATCTGGTTCAATGCCATGTTAACAGCTCCTTTAGAAATATTCCCATGAAAAAAACATGACGTGTTCAATACTTATTTTCCCCGCTGTATTTAAACTGATATTTCAAGAGATTGGTGTTAACATTGCAGTCAGTTTTATCTGAAACAAATGAAAGTAAATCAAGTGACTTTTATTATGTTTCTGTTGTACGTATTGTGCCAGTTCAGAGATGAAATGTACAGTAAGTGATGCCTGTAGTTTAATGCTCAATCGAATTGAACATTATACACAAATTTACATTATATGTTTATGTCTTTGTGATTATATTTGAAATCATGAAAATGGATTTTAATGGAGTTTTTATCTAACATGCAATCTCATTTTGAAAAACATTTTCCGAGCATATTTAGGCTATAAATTACAGTTCAAAAAGTTGTTTAAAAAGAGAGAAACAGAAGTATATGTCAGAAAAAGGGTAATGGCTGAAGATGTGCCTGAATGACTGCATTTAAATTGCCTAATTTATTTTTAAATGATTGCTTTGTTTCTGTAGCAATGACAGTACTGAATCAGAGATTGATAAGCCCTCCCACACTAATGCTGTCTTAGATTTTTAACAGTCAAGGAGCATCTAACTACTGTAAAATCTTAGATACACTTCAATTTTTGGTATTTACATTTAAAAAATTTATATTTTTACATTTTTATAAGCCAAACATTCATTTTATTCACAAAAAGACCAATACAGACCACAAATGTCTGAAAGGCTAAAAAGATTTTGCTAGTTGTTAAACTCTGTGTAACTACCCCAAAACGTCTACCTCAAATGTTGAAGTAAATATGCTGATCCTGTTTACGTAACGTTTGACCGAAAACAGCATTTGTGAGTTATGATGTCAGTGCTTTATATAAGACTTTTCTATATATCAATTTTAATATACATTTTTAAGATCAATTATTAAGGAACATGCAACAAGTGAGAGTTTGACAAAGAGACAAGGTGCTGCTAGACCAAAGAAAGAAAGAAATTACAGCAATTACAACTAAAACATAAGGCAATTGGTATGTCTTATAACTTAATTTAATTATAGGCTATGTTTTTACATTTATATAATTATTGATTGTGCAGGCACACCATAATCTCCAGTAAACACAACTCACCTTTTGCAGTACCGGGGATACTTTTCAAAGTCGGCGTACATCCGTTGATGGACAGAAGAGTGTTTGGCAGAAGTGTGATCAGTGGACATCGGTTTGCTGTCTTCATGAATCTCTCACTCCAAAAAAGCGCTTTAGAGAACCGCTTTACTTCAGGAGTTGAAGTAAATAGAAACATGCAAAATTTGGCAAAATTCTTCCTTTTAATGAAATAAATGAATTTTGGTGTCGAGTTCTGCAAATTACATGCGCGTTCCTGGAAAGCTGAGTGTGTTCAACAAATCAAGTACATTATAATGATGTCACGGCTGCATCATTACGAGACATTCAATGATAACCAGGTGGAAGCCTATACGTCTTAAATAATGTGGGGAAAAGCTGCAAAAATAGACAAAATATCATTACAGCGATCACTCACACGAGTTGAAGAGTCTTTAAGAGGAAAGAAAATGCTGTTTGATTCTGTGTGGTGCGGATCGCCCCCTCATGGGCGCCGTCAGTGTTATTAATATTTACTGAACATATTTTCCGACAGTGCTCGAAACGTTTTAGAGTTTGAACATAAAAGTAGAAGAACATCGTAAAACACACACGCACACACACACACACACTACAGACAAGAAACCGCATCAATTAACAGTAGCACAGTCCACAAATATTATGGTTTAGTGTGTGAGGTGTAAAATGAGACAGAGAAATAGATGAAAAAGAAAAGATAATACATATTAATATAGGCAGCCTGTTATCTTTAGAAAGATTTTCATACATTCATACACTCAATAGGGATATGTGTCTTTGTAATACTGTATGCTTTCAAAAAAAAAAAAAAAAAGGTACAAGCTGTCACTGTAGCATATGCCCTTTCAAAATACCCTTTATGATGTAGGGTAGTACTGTATGTGCATTTAACATACCACTATATATCTTTTAAGTATTTCTATATTTAAAATAATAATAATAAAATGTGTATCATTTGAAAGGGTAGTGCTCCAGGGACAGCTTTTGTAGTATATTTTTCTGAGTGCAACCTTGACGAGGTTGCATGCTGAAAGAATGATGAGATTTCACTATAACATTTTCAGTGTCAACGTATTCAGCATTCTGAGTGTGCTTTACTGCAAAAACATACGATATAATAAAAAGCAGACATGGGTCACATGCTTAGCTTTTTATTTTATTATTCTATTTTAAATATCTGTACATTCCAATGTCATTATTTTCTTTATAAGATGATTTGGCACTATGCAAAAAAAAATACAACTGTGAAACAATTTAAGCTGCTTCAAGTAATTAATTAGTGGTCACTCAATTTCTCTCTTTAAAGTAATACATATTTTTCTTTAATGTTGGCCCAAACTTGATTTTAACTTTTAAAACAGTAGGCCTATATTGGCAGAATTTGGTCCAGTCAATATTAGCCATTCTGAATGCTGACTGGATTTTAAAAATTAAAAAAAATAAAATCTTCATTTATATACTTTTGCATATTCTTAACTAAGCCCCAGCAGGAACTTAACTTACCATATTAGTTTAACTTATTAACTTAAGAAGGAAGATATTTAGATTAACTTATATACCCAGATGGGGCGTCACGGTGGCGCAGTGGGTAGCATGATCGCCTCACAGCAAAAAGGTCACTGGTTCGAGCCTTGGCTGGGTCAGTTGGCATTTCTGTGTGGAGTTTGCATGTTCTCCCCGTGTTCGTGTGGGTTTCCTCCGGGTGCTCCGGTTTCCCCCAGTCCAAAGACATGTAGTATAGGTGAATTGGGTAAGCTAAATTGTCCGTAGTGTATGTGTGTGAATGAGTGTGTATGGATGTTTCCCAGTGATGGGTTGCAGTTGGAAGGGCATCCGCTGCGTAAAACATATGCTGGATAAGTTGGCGGTTCATTCCGCTGTGGCGACCCCAGATTAATGGAGGGACTAAGCCGAGAAGAAAATGAATGAATGAATATACCCAGAAGAAAATACTATGTGTTTTTGACACATTCAATTAAACTGTTATGCAATCTATTTACTGTGGTAGCCTAATACAACAACTAATAATATAATTAATTTTAATATAGAAACTTTTAACTTTTTATAGAACTTTTTTTATAAAATGTTAATTTTAATAAATAAATTACCCATAGTACTAAGTTTTCTACATCTCTAACTATTATATTACAATACACCACAGTTTCTGTGGTAAAAACTAAATTATATAGTTTATCAGTAATAGGGTTATGGCTGAACCATTCATTAACATAGAGTTAAAATACTATAAACAGTAATAGGCCTACTATAGTAGCCTATGGTTTAAAAGCACTATAGTATTTACTATATTACTTTCATATTTTTTCATGTGGATTTGTTTATTTTCTTGACATTGGCAATCATAGCCCTGTCTGAACAGCTTATTTGCTCATTTATTCAACAGATAACAATTGTTGACATTTTTTTACATATTAGGCCTACAGTATTTGTGTATTTGTTAAAAATGTACAATTCTCCACATTAAAAAAATAAAAAATAAGTAGGCTATAGTAAGTAGCCTAAGAAAAGAGGAATGATAGGCTACATCACAGAAACAACATATATATATATCAAATAAATGCAGAAATGACGAAAGAGTGAATTATTTTTAGAGGAAGTGGCATGAAAATTCAAAAATATTGTAAAAAATAAACTTCAAAGTGTTTATTAAAAATGTTCTACATGCCAGCATCCAGCCAGGGGCCTGTTAACAGACAACTCCAGCTAGAGGCCGATCTGCGTGTCTGCAGACCTGCCTATCTCAGCCATTTTGTTTCTACGCCTCTTCGCCATGGCGGAGATGGACGACGGTGATGAGCCAGGTTTAGGACACTCTCACAGCGGTTCTTCTGGGTCCAAATCAGGGGGAGACAAAATGTTCTCTCTGAAGAAGTGGAACGCGGTGGCCATGTGGAGCTGGGATGTGGAGTGTGACACCTGCGCTATTTGTCGCGTTCAAGTCATGGGTGAGTGTGTTTTTTTTAGCTAACCGGCTAGCTGATAGCATTTCTATAATTCTCAGATAAACAGACCAAAGAATGAAGGTAGGTCAATTTGCCAATAACTGTTTCACACACTACCGAGTCGTTTTTAGCAAAGTAACACACTGCTGTCTACAGAAACAGAATTTGAAACCTAAAGTGATGATGACATAAATGTTTACTCGAACATTGGAAAGTGCCTATAATGCATGAAATGCTGTTTAAACGGGACGACTAAATGCATCTATCATTTAAAACAGGCGGGAGTTCAGTCATAGAATGAACATTATATGTAATTATTAAATATTAAACTAACATTCAAATTCATATGACGTCAAATGTTAGATGCATCTATAAAGACCAAATATACTAATAGATATATCGTTATCCAATAATGTATACATTGTGAAAATGCACACGTGATGGATAAAAACGCACACGAGATGGATTAAAAACATTAGTTTATGATTATTTTAACCGTTTATATCATAATGTAGATTAGGTATGCAGTTCACACACTGTTTGGTCAAGTCAGTGTGAATAATCAGACAATAAATGTGCACAGTCAGACTGTGATTTCATATGATGTTAGCAAGTCTGTCCAGTTTTAAAGCCAAAGTTAAAACTGTATGAATCTTATTATGAACAATTAAGACTTTGTAATATCTAGCCTAACCAAAATGTCAAAATTTGATCTTATAAGAAAAATGACTTTCCTCTGGTGGCATTTTTTTTTTTCTCTCCGACATTTAGTACGCTAAAACCCACTCCTGCAAAATGGCATTTGTCAGCCTTTGAGTCATTGGGGTAAAGTTGGTTTAATATTCGCACGTTTGTACTTTCTCCATAATTTCAGAAAAGTGTTCTTTGCAAATTCTAAATAGTGAAATCATATTAGCAGCCAATGACTATCAAAGTACAACATTGTTCACAGTCAATTAAATAGTGCTAATGTTGTTTTGAAGACATATTTGCATGCCATTTCAGACCGAATATTCAGAAGTTCATTTATTCATTCATTTTCTTTTTGACTTAGTCCCTTTATTAATCAGGGTTCGCCACAGCGGAATGAACCGCCAACTTATCCAGCATATGTTTTACGCAGCCGATGCCCTTCCAGCCGCAACCCATCACTGGGAATGTGTCAGAAGTTGTCACTGTTAAAAAAATGAACGAATATGCAAATATAAAACCAACTTTACCTCAGTCTTTGAGTGTACGTTTGGACAGACTTAACGATAAATTTGGCAAATGCTTCACTAGCTGCCTTCAAACTGTGCAAATGGAAATTGTTTAGAAAAAAAAAAGAATATAGAAAAAAAAAATTTATCTGTTGCTATTTTTTTTAACTTCAGCTGAGTTTTAGTTTACTTCATTCATTCATTTTTCTTTTCGGCTTAGTCCCTTTATTAATCTGGGGTTGCCACAGCGGAATGAACCGCCAACTTATCCAGCATATGTTTTACGCAGCAGATGCCCTTCCAGCTGCAACCCATCACTGGGAAACATCCATACACACTCATTCACACACATACACTACGGACAATTTAGCTTACCCAATTCCTATACCGCATGTCTTTGGACTTGTGGGGGAAACCGGAGCACCCGGAGGAAACCCACGCGAACACGGGAGAACATGCAAACTCCACACAGAAACGCCAACTGACCCAGCCAAGGCTCGAACCAGCGACCTTCTTGCTGTGAGGTGAACGTGCTACCCGCTGTGCCACCGTGCAGCCCGTTTTAGTTTACTTCTAGCACAAAATATAAAGAAGCTGGTATGTTTTTGAATGTCTTTTTCACTCCATTTCAGATGCATGCTTGAGGTGCCAGGCTGAAAACAAACAAGAAGACTGCGTTGGTAAGTGAAATCAAAATGTACAATGTTTATTTTGCTAGCACACATTGTTATTCTTTAGGTGAACAATTAATCGGTGCAAGTTAATTCACTGGGGGAAATTTTTTTTTGTTTTGGTAATCTTCAATCAAAGTGTGACCCTTTGCTTCCATGTCTGGAGTGACGGCCCTTCTCTGTTGACGTCAGTTTGACGGCTTCACTCACAAACATTATTTTTAGCCACGCCCCTCTTACTGTTAGTTTGCTATGAGGGAATGATGTGCAAAAAGAAAGCCCCGCCCGCTACTTAATATTCTATTTCAGTTGGAAGTACGTTAACATACTGAAATAGAAGACTTAGCAACTTCCGGTTTGCATGGACTTTAACTGTAGCATCACTTCTGGTATACTAAGTACCTGCCTTAATTAATTTCATTAAGCCCCCAGTAGCAGATGGCAGCACTGTCCACTGCCAGTACAGTTTGCTCTTCACTAATATTTTCCTCTCATCTTTATTTCTCTCAATATAATACACGATATAATAATAAAGAATAGGTGCTTGATGAGCTTTCATGTCCTGAGATTTCATCTGAGATTTTTATGCTCTTGTGATATCAGCATAACAGAGTGTGATTTTTTTATTTTTTTTAAGAAACTAAAGTTTTTGTTTCAAATTGATAGCAGTCAGTAGTATAATTGTAAGCTCAAAGTGTCTGCTCTGCTCCATACAGCGCAATTTGCATAGTTGCACACAATGCAGAAGGAATTAGAGTTTACTAATTATGTGACAACGTGAGCGTGCATTCAAACATGATTTTCATGAAATATGTATATTTATAACAACTCCCTGATGCAGGCAAATTAGGCTACCAGTGTCTCCCAATATCAAACCTTTGCATGACCATATCTCGCATGTAACATATGCTTTTGGAATGCTCTATTTTTAATGTTATCAGACAAAAATTTTTATGGGGGATTTTAAAAGGATTTTTTTTTTAAATGTGAATACTTCAAAAAATGTAGAATTTTTATCAAAAGTAAATTTTTAACTGTTTTAGGTTTTTATCTTACTTTATGTATTATTTATTGTTAAACACTTTTACTATAGAAAAGTGTTTTTTTTCAATAATAAAAAAAATAGCTATGAAGCTGAAATGGAAATATAATCAAAACTCTCTCTCTCTCTTTCTCTCACTCTCTCTCTTATCTTTGGCTTGGTTATAGAGTTGTCAAAAGTACTGGTTTCGGTACAAAACAATACTGAAATTGACAATACCAGATTTTCCCACTTGCCTTTTGAGCACTGTTGAGTGGATTTTTTGAACACTGCTGATTGGCCATTGTGTTCACATGCTCAATGTATATCACTGTGATGAACTCCAATGATCATCGCTTGATCATCACTTTCAGTACCAATTGGTACTAAAGTCAGTACTTTTGACAACATTTTGTCTGATTACCACTACATCGCTCAGCTCTGTACATCATTCTTGAAGAAGAGATTTGGTCTCCGTTTGAACTTGCAGTATCAATGGTTTGATAATGAATTATTCCTTGCACTTAAAGGGATAATTCCCCCCAAAATAAAAAATTCCATCTTGTCATCGTTTATTCAGCCTTCAGTTGTCACAAAACGTGTTTGAGCTTCTTTTTTTTTTTTGCGTTGAATACAAAAGAAGATGCTTAGAAAAATGTTGTAAGCTGAGAACCATTGACTTCCATAATATTTGTTTTTCCTACAATCAATGTTTATTGGTTTCCAACATTCTTTAAAATATTCTCTTTTGTGTTCAACTCAACATAAATAAGAAAATATAAAAATCATAAGGGTTTGGAACCATTTGAGGTTCAGTAAAGGGTGATCTCTTAAAATAGCTTGCACTTAACAAAGAATATAAAAGAAAAAATTTTTTTTTTACTTTTCCTTATTTATAATTTTATGGGCAATTTGTGGAAAGGAGTTCAGTTAGAAGGTCACACACAGCTTCAGTCAGAAGCTCACAGTTCATGCAGAGTTGAAGGTCTAAAGAGCCTCCATACTGGAGAGAAGCCAATACGCTTGAGTTAGTAGAGTTGAGTTGACCTTGTGCAGTGCTTGCATATTATTCTGTTGTTTACCGCATATGACAATTCATACTCAAAAGTAGAACTGAAGTGATATTTATTACATTACTATTAATTGGAACATTATGAATTGCACCTCTTGATTGTTTTTCCAGTTGTACATTAAATTGTTTTTTTTAAGTACTAAAAAAATAAATCATGTCTTAAAATCGATACTGTATATCATTTCCTATGTGAGCAAAGTGTCTTGTTGGCACACCCCTACAAGTAAATAATATACTTTTGCACTTATCAGATGCTTTTGTCCAAAGTGACTTACTGTATGCTTATTAGCGTTAATCCAACTAAAGCAACCTGGGGTTAAGTACTATGTCCGATGACACAATCCATAGTATTCATTTGCGTCATCAAACGCACCCTGCCATCACACTGCTTGGTTAGACAACTTGTAAAATCAAAGGACAGTTTAGCAAGAACATTAAAGGTATAATTAAATTAAATATTTGCTGAAAAGTGAAGAAGCCCCAAAATGACAGGGATGCAGCTGCAAGTTGTCTGTAAAACTCTTTTTGAACTGCCCTTTTTTGTTATGATTATTATTTGCATTTTCATTGAAGATGGTTAAAAGACTCTTGTATAAAGTTGTATTTATTTTTAAAGTAACACTCCGCTTTAAAAAAATAGAATAAAAAAAAGAATAGAATAGAAATAGCTTTAAAGAAAAAAAATTGAAAAAAATCTCTTAAATTGAGTTGAGTTTACTATTTTTGAAGTCATTCAGCTGATCTCCGGGTATGGCAGGGCACTTTTAGTTTAGCTTAGCATAAATCATTGATTCGTATTAGATCATTAGCATCTCACTAAAAAAAGGCCAAAAAAAGTGATACTTTTCCAATGTAAAGCTTGAATATTCTATAATTACATCATGTACTAAGACTAGGGCTGCACGATATTGGAGAAATGACATTGCAATATTTTATTTTTCTTTGATAAATATTGCGATATGAATACAATTTCACAGGATGGTCTATTTGACCGTTTTCTTGGGAGTCTAACTGTTTTCAGGTACAGAAATTGAATAATCACAATGCAAAAAATGCTTTTGTTTGTCTTGTTTTTAGTCCAAATATCTAAAAATTCATTATCTGACAATGGCGTACGTAACATTTTTATTTTTGCTTTGAAATGTAGATATTGATGTAGATGTAGATACATGAAACAAGACAAAAATTCTAAGTAAAACACATGCAAATGATAAAATTTTACTCTATAGTGGTTAAACATAGCAGTGACTCTACAAATCATGTGTTCTGTGGTTCCTAATCAACTATAATTCTGACTCAACATTGCATATCCTGCGATGCGACTATTGTGGATGCACACATTGCAATATCGATGCTGAAACTATATATTGTGCAGCCCTAACTAAGACTAATGGAAAATGAAAAGTTGTTATTTTCTTGGTCGATATGGCTAGGAACTATCATTCTGTCATAATAATCAGGATACAAAATAGCAACTTTCCATTTTCCGTCGGCGTTGATGTAACTAAAAAGTCAAGCTTTAAATAGGAAAATTATTAAAACACTTTTTTTTTCTTAAATTTAGTGGAGTTGTCAAATGTGCTTATTTTAATTTTAAAAGTACATTTTCGTAAAATGTTTTAGTCCATTCCATTAATATTGTCAAAAATATCGTCAAATGTATCTGCCATGTAACAGCCAATGAAGCTGATATTATGGAAATAAACAAGCTTCTTAAAATTCACAAGACACATAAATACTACTCAGAAATTAAAATTTGCCCTCACATCATTACAACCCACTATTTCTTTCTTCTTTTTCTTCTTCTTATTATTTTTTGCCATTGAAGTCTAAAACATTACAGTGTTTTATTGTGTCTTTCAGTGGTGTGGGGAGAGTGCAACCATTCCTTCCACAACTGCTGCATGTCCCTCTGGGTGAAGCAGAACAATAGATGCCCACTATGCCAACAGGACTGGGTGGTACAGAGGATCGGCAAGTGAAGATTCCAGCTTTGTTACCCACATTTCCTCCGTCCACTTTGGCACTACTCTGCTTAGGGAGACCAGACTGACTTCAGAGCCTCTCCAGGTGCTGAGTGTGTAAGAAAACCTCTGTGTGTGCATGTATGCGACTGTTCAAGTAAAACCATGGAGGCAGAAATCCAGGACTTTATCCCTCTGTCACCTCATACAGCATTAAGAAGAGCTCCGGGAAGATTCACTTGAGTGTTCACTTGAGTGTGTGTGTGAGACTTCATGTGCGTTGTTCTAACTGTGAGTGTGTGTTTTAATTATGTTAGAAATAAATAAATAAAAATGATGTTTATAGGAGTGTGTTACTGGTGATTTTTAAAAATAATTTTCTGATTATGCTTGTTGTTTTAAATCAATTATTATTCATTATTACAACTGTTCAAATGTCTTTAAAAAGACCTCCATGAATGGGGGCAATAGTTCACTAAAAAAAGGAAATTATGTCGTCATTAAACTTTATTTGCAAGTATGCATATTTTATAAATGCAAAGTACAAGTTTTATCTGCTAAAATATTTAACAGCACAAAACTAGAAAGACAAATAATGTAAATACATTTTCCTTGTGGCTTGTGTAGCACTGAGAGCTCGCTGACAAAGCATTTTGCAAGTCTTCCTCCAGTACCCTGCTTATTTCTCCATCCTCCGCTAATTCCAGTGAAACAATTAGCTCAGGATTGGAGAGCTTGTGATTAGTCCAGAAACCCAAAAGAACAATTTCACAATCAAAGGTGTAGTTGCTTGAATTCTGATGCAGGCTTTTTAGTCAACCGCAATGAAATAAATGTATATTAATACTTCCCCTGCTGTATTTCTTAAGCGCATCTAGAGAGCATAATTAAGAGTAAATATGATGCGCTAAGATGTATTTTGGTGGTTGACATGATATTTGAAACACTGAGACAAGCGTCTTGCTGTACTTGTATTTATAAAATAGAAAAGTTAACAGAATTGTGTAATTTATTTTCTCGCTAAGTTCACTAAGAATTACAGCCCAACTCCAGCAACATTATGTACCTTGTAGCTTGTATTCAAAATCATGTATATTCATATATGTTGGATACTTTTTGGCTGCTACATGATCTTACCATCATTGAATAAAATGTTCGTGTCATAAAGACAGGCACAAAATATATTACTCTACAAACAAATTTCACAAAACAATTCACGTTACACAATATATTTATAATTTGTTCAAAGAAAAAAGTGTGTCTCAAATCTTAACACAATAAATAGGTCTGGTCATTTGTATCAGAGTAATAGGATGGCAGCTGTTTATCGAACAATAAACCGTATACATTCTTTGGAAATATGAAGCTGGGTTAAAAGTGGCCAAGTTGACATCTTACCATAATGTTTACATCTAATGTAGACAAGTGTTTGTATTCTCACGCACTTGTCCTTCATTGTGCTCGTATAATGAGCTCTAATTGTTGGGAATCTCAAAATACTGACAGCAGTACAATCTATCAGCTTACAGTATATCAGCATTTGGGTATTAAAATGTAATTTGAGGTTGCTCAAAAAGGTTATAACACTCTAAGCACCCTACTGAATAGCCTATTGCAATGAGAGACATTTTACAACGTAAAAACACATTCTCTTTTGAGAGCTCAAGTTGAGAGTAAAGGACTGAGCACTAAGAAGTAACAATTGCATTGTCTGCCTCTTAGCATTGTGGCTAAACATAGTCCAAAGCCTCTTAGGTTCCTTTCCTTGAGCAGTATCCATTAATTAGCATACAAAGACACTTAAGAGCAAAATCCCTTTTAAGGTTTTTAATTCTGACTGAGCAATTACGTGAGTGGCACACAGAAGACTTGGACTTGGCACCAAAGCCTCGTTGTTCCTGAGCATATCAGAACGTGCCACTGTGCCGCTGACTACATTTCAGACCTTCTTCATTTTAACCCAGATTGTCATATAGTTGATCTTTCACCTCGCCACAGCCATGAGTGACATGGGTGGACTGAAGAACCTGGTGGCCAACACAGACTACCTGAAAGCACAGAGTCTAGACGAGAAGGAGATCAAGAAACGAAGATGTAGCCTAGGTCTTCCTCATCTTGGGAACTGTACAGATGTGCGTGCATCCGTTTCCATGGGCTTTGAGGACATCTGTGAGCAGCAGCCCATCGGGAGAGCATGTTTCCGACAGTTCCTTTCAGTCTCCAGTCCGGAGTATTTTGCCGCTGCAGAGTTTCTGGATAAGGTGAATTGCTGGAATTTGGCCGAGGCAGAAGCTAAAGAAGAAGCCAGACTGAATATCATTAACAAATTCTGCAAAGCTGACTCCAAAAGTTATCTGGCTTTTCTGACAGAGGACGTGGCGGAGAAATGCAAAGCTGTCTCTGAGAAGGACTTTGAGGAGGTGATGATGGGACAGGTGAAAGAAGCCACGCAAAAGTTCCTGAGAGGACAACCTTTCGAGGAATATCAGACCAGCCCGTTCTTTGACAGGTTTGTGCAGTGGAAGAAGTTTGAGAAGCAGCCCATCACTGATAAATACTTCTATGAGTTCAGGACATTGGGGAAAGGAGGATTTGGAGAGGTGAGTGTTTGCTCCTCTTACAAATTGCAAATGAATACAATATTTTAGTAGTTGTCTATCTTATCTGCAAAGTCCTGCTTTGGGTATTTATGTAGCTTTTATGATTGGATATAAATTAGGTCTGAATTGTTTGGTTATATTTACATCCATGCCTTTAGAACGTAGGTTTGAAAATATTCATTGAATTTCAATTAGACCCTTAGTATCTCACTCAAAAATGACCAAAGAGTTTGTTCCTATTTAAAGCTTGACTCTTCTGTAGCTACATGTACTAAGACTGATGTAAAAAGAAAGGTTGCTCTTTTCAGGCTGTTATGGCAAGGAACTATACTCTCAATTCGATGTAATAATCAAGGAACTTTGTTGCAGTACCATGGCTGCAACAGGTGCAATGACATTACCCAGTGCCTGAAAATCAGTTAACTTTTGGCAGTGTAAAAAACATGACCAACCATAGAGACATTTATGAGGGAAAATTTAGAACATTTACTTTGGTGCTGATTTTGAAGTACGGTACATTAATTTTAACTGGAATTCACAGAAGTTAGACAATTTCCTGGTGCTGCATAATATCACTGTACCTGCTGCAGCTATGTTACAAAAGCAAGGTTTCTTGATTATCACGCCAAATTAAGAGTATAGTTCCTAGTCATATTAGCCTAGAAAATAGCAACATTTAATTTTGTGTATGATGGAACTAGCCAAGAGTCAAGCTTTAAATATGAAACTTTGCTAAACTCTTCAGTCTTGTAAAAGGGGAGTTGTAAAATGAGTTTTTTTTATTTTTATTTTTTTTATTACTGTTTCTTTAAAGGCTGACTGAATATGAATTTCATTTGAAAAGGCTTATTAGTCACCATTATACAGTTGACTGTTTCGCCCATGTGATATCAACAGAAAAGATAAATGAAAGCAATTCAGAATAAGACCAAGAATTTGCATTAGGAAAGTATGACAATTTATCTTCTCTTGCTAACTATATAATAAAATCTGCAAAGCAAATCATAGCTTGATTTCCCCAAAAGTGTATTGTGGTAGCAGTGACATTATTATTCATTGTTGTTTTTTTTCTCATTTCAATAAACCAACACACCAGCTTCTAGCTCAGCCTGTGATTTGAGTTTATGGTAGGGGTGTCCAAACTGTCCTGCAGGAACTTTCTAGTAAGGGCTTGGTTAGCTGGTTTGGGTGTTTTTATTTGAAGTAATAACTAAAATATGAAGGACATTAGCTGGGTTTCCATTACCCTGTGTTAATGCGCATTTTGAAGTGCACATGAGAAAGAGAGATGAAAATACCAAATAATAAAAAAACAAATCTTAATTCAGTAAGTTTTTAACGCTCGTTTGAGGTGGTTTTTGATGTGAGTGTGAAAAAGGTTTGATGTGCGAATAATGGAAAATGGAAATGCATTTGCTGAATAAACTCTGACATATAGTGAACATTTTCTGGGTACCTTTATAATATAAAAACTGGTTAAAAATTTTAAAACACTGGTACACAGCCCAGACATCCTCTGGAACAGGGGTAGGCAAGTTCATTTCTGGTGAGCCGCAGTCCTGCAGAGCTTTTCTTCTAATCCTAATCAAACACACCTGAACAAGCTAATCAAGGTCTGAGTGCTACTGGAGCACTAGGGGCAGGTGGATGTTTTTTAATCAAGGCTGGATGCAGGACTGTGGGCTTTCCAGAACTTGCCAACCCCTATTTTTGGTTGACGAATAAATAGATCTGGTAACTAGAAACTGTAATGGTACCCTTTTAAACCCCACTCTGTACAGGTATGTGGTGTTCAGGTCAAAACCACAGGTCAGATGTATGCCTGCAAGAAACTGGACAAAAAGCGTCTGAAGAAAAAAAGTGGGGAAAAGATGGCTCTACTGGAAAAAAGAATCTTGGAGATGGTGAACAGCCTGTTTATTGTAAATCTGGCCTATGCATTTGACACAAAGACCCACCTGTGTCTGGTCATGACTCTGATGAGCGGAGGGGATCTAAAGTACCACATCTTCCATGTTGGGGAGGTTGGCATTGAGATGGAGCGCATCATTCACTACACAGCACAGATCACCAGTGGTATCTTGCACCTACATTCCATGGATATTGTGTATCGGGACATGAAGCCAGAGAATGTTCTATTAGACTGTCAAGGCCAGTGCAGGTTGTCAGACCTTGGTCTAGCTGTGGAGCTACCAAATGGGAAAACCACTACTCAAAAGGTAAGGAAAGGAAGATAAAACAAGCTTTTGTGAAGATACAAATGTCCTCTAATGTCATGTGTAACATTTTTGTGCTGCTGAAGATTAGTGGTTAGCAAAACCAAATGTTTGAAGTCTAAAACCTACACGCATAATATATTTGCCAGCATTTGAGATCACTTTGGCTTTAGTTCCTAATATATCAGGGGTTGCCACAGCGGAATGGACCGCGAATTACTCTGACATATGTTTTATGCACCGGATGCCCTTCCAGCCACAGCCCAGCTCAGAGAGTACACTAACTCATGAAACCCCAGAGCTGGGAAACGCCCACACACACTACTACCAATTTAGTTTTATCCAATTCACCTATACTGCATGTCTTTGGACTGTATGGGAAATTGGAGCACCTGAGAAAGCTCATGTGAACACGGGGAGAACATGCACACAGGAATGCCACTTGGCCCAGACAGGACTCAAGCCAGTGACCTTCTTGCTGCGACGCTACAGTGCTAACCACTGAGCCATCACTGCTGAACACCTGAGCACCAAAAAATCCCATTGTTACCTATAATCATAAATATGATGATATTTTTGGAAACTACTTATAAAAATGAACCCTAAGTCAGCAGTATCCTACCCTGCTCCTAAGAGTACAGTACCTTCTTCCAGACTTTAGTTCCAAACCTGCATCAAAATACATGCCTAGCATTTTAAGTAACCTTGAACTCTTTGATTAGCTGGTTCAAGGTATGTTTAATTTGAACTGAACTTACTGTCGCTCTCCAAGAGGTGAGTTTCCAACCCTGTTTCTAGAGTCTTATCAGACCTATTTAGTTCCAAGTGGGATTAACATTAAGTGGCAAGGAAGGCATGCACACTAATAAGAACCCTAAAGACGACAACCTATGCAGCATCCTTTGCTAGCATATCTCCTGAGAGGTCAGGGAAGTGACATTTACCACTACTGATCTTACCAAACAGCCTCTATTACACCATAGTACATTTTTGATGGATTCTCTTCTAACATTATATTTAACAATATTTAGATTTATAAATTTAGTAGGCACATTTATCCTAAGCAACTTACAAATTATAAGTTAAATAAGGAAGTTTGTCCTATAGCATAGGGCTGCGTCCGAAATCATCTACTACTCAGTAGGTACTGCGTTTGAATTTGAATTTATTACTCGACCGTTAGAAAAGTGCCAATCTATACAGTATGAATGTGAGTAATATGAATGGAACTCGGACATACTACATCCACCATTTTGTCATGATCACATGACCTACCCACATCAATTGCGTAGCTTCACTCCCATTCATGAATTCTCTCGCAGTGCATCATGGAATAGCATAGCATCCATCAGATGCGCACTTCAGAATCTCACCGAAAGTAGTACGTATGATACCTAATTCACTATTCAACATTCTCTCCCCCAGTCCTCAACTTTAATACAGTCCAACACCCCCCTCCCCCACCCAATAGCATTACTGTATTAATGTTAAGTTTTGGAGACAGATAACACTGTTTTCTCCTTAGATTTACTCCAATAAGAAGGAAAATACAAAGCTAGGGGCACCACAAAAGCTTAAAAACCCCTTGCTTGTGATAATCATGGTATTACCCAAAGCTGGCATTAATTTGATTTGGCACAGCACGGCCTAATTCAAAAGAGCATTTGTCCTCCAAGTGTTACTGTTTCAGTAGGAAAGGACTTTGTGTATTGAAATTTAATTTTAGCAAGCATGAAAAAGGCCATATACCATGATACAAACATAAAATATGATTTTAAATGTTTTTTCAGGTGGCTTCAAGAAGGACGAATGATTTTCTTCATAACCTCTCTTGTTGTCTTTTCCATCGTAGGCTGGCACCAAAGGGTACATGGCGCCAGAGATCCTGAAGCAGGAACCGTATCGTACCTCAGTGGACTGGTGGGCTTTGGGCTGTAGCATCTATGAGATGGTGGCCGGTCGTGTCCCCTATAGAGACCACAAAGAAAAGGTTGCCAAAGAAGAGTTGTTAAGAAGAACTCTAGAAGATGAGGTCAAATTTGAACACCAAAACTTTGACGGCCCCTCAAAGGACATTATCAGTCTTTTTCTGAAGAGAAACATTGAGGACCGCCTTGGCAGCAAGTAAGTGTTTCTGTATTTCATGGCAAGAAGATGCACGGTTTCCACTCTAGGTCATTATTAGGACATGGTCAGTCCAACTCTGCCCTCTGTGTGCCAACATAAGAGCAGAATCTACTCTGTCAGCAAAATTATACAAGCAAATGGAAGCAACAGGCTGTGTCTGTCAGCACTGGCAGTGGGTTTGGAGCCTCAGCAATGGGTTTGGATGGAGGAAAGCATGAATGTTAAAAGATAATAGCTTTGGATCTTTCATTTTGTGGGTGAAGACACCAAATGATTCAATACCAGCTTCATTGCTTATAGGTTTATATTACACATTAAGACATAACACTGTTCCCAAAGTCAGTTGCTGAAATAATTTCAAATGCATTAAAGTTCCTGTTAAAGGAACAGTTTCACCCAGAAGTAAAATTATTATGTTATTTACTAACCCTTGCGTCGATCCAAACCTGCACAGTTAATTTTTCCTTGGAAGCTGGAGGAAAATGTTTTATGAATCTATACACAGCTTCTGTCATATTAAAAGTGACCCAAAACACTATAAAAAAAACCTCCACAATTCATCAGAATTACAGGAAACCACATACACATAAAAAAAAAATTTAAGTTGTTATAAATTAAGTGAAATTTAAGTTATAATTCACTGACAATCTTCAGATCTCAAATCAAACATGGCATTTGACAGACGTGTGATATGTGATATTGCCGGCAGCTAGCTCTCTGCAACTCTCACATGGTTACCCACTGAAGCTAAGCAGGGCTGCGCCCAGTCAGTACCTGGATGGGAGACCACATGGGAAAGCTAGGTTGCTGCCGGAAGTGGTGTTAGTGAGACCAGCAGGGGGCGCTCAACCTGTGGTCTGTGTGGGTCCTAATGCCCCAGTACATTGATGGGGACTCTATACTGCTCATTGAGTGCCGTCTTTCGGATGAGACGTTAAACCGAGGTCCTGACTCTCTGTGGTCATTAAAAATCCCAGGATGTCCTTCGAAAAGAGTAGGGGTTTAACCCCGGCATCCTGGCCAAATGTGCCCACTGGTCTCTGTCCATCATGGCCTCCTAACCATCCCCATGTCATAATTGGCTTCATCACTCTGTCTCCTCTCCACCAATCAGCTGGTGTGTGGTGTGCGGTCTGGCGCAATATGGCTGCCGTCGCGTCATCCAGGTGGATGCTGCACACTAGCGGTGGATGAGGAGATTCCCCCCAATGTGTAAAGCGCTTTGAGTGTATAGAAAAGCGCTATATAAATGTAAGGAATTATTATTATTATCAATGCTTGGTCACAATGTCTGTAAAATAAAAGCAATGTTTGATGTCATCTGCATCCAGCTATATTTTATTTATAGGCTATATGACAAAAGGGAAGATGATTTTCAGTATATAATTTCTTTGGTCTGTTTATCATAATGAGCGACACGGTGGCTCAGTGGTTAGCACTGTCACCTCACAGCAAGAAGGTTGCTGGTTCGAGTCCCGGCTGGGTCAGTTGGCATTTTTGTGTGGAGTTTGCATATTCTCGCTGTGTTGGCGTGGGTTTCCTCCAGGTGCTCCGGTTTCCGCCACAGTCCAAATATATGCGGTATAGGTGAATTGAATAAACTAAATTGCCTGTAGTGTATGTGTGTGAGTGAGTGTGTATGGATGGTTCCTAGTACTGAGTTGCAGCTGGAAGGGCATCCGCTGTGTAAAACATATGCTGGATAAGTTGGCCATTTATTCCCCTGATGAATAAAGGGACTAAGCTGAAAGAATGAATGAATGAATGTGTATCATAGTACTGTTGTAGAGCTCTAACAGGCTCGTAAACCACATCATTCCTAAGAGATGTTTTATGTCCAATCGAATCTCACGCCAATTTGTAACTTTCTGATTTAGTGGCTAATTCGAATATATTTATAAGATCTCATTTGTACCTTTTAGAACGATTTGCTCAACCCCAATGAAGGTTGAGTTTAAGGTTGGGGTTTGGGGGCACGCCTCCTTTTCAAATGGTGCATTTTTGTACGAGTGAAATTATATGAATTATATGAAGATTGGGCTGTTTATATCAAGTCATAAATACAACTTTGTAAATCATAATTTTGACTAAATAATTAATATTTTAGTTGTCATATTTAAAAAAAAAAATAATAATAATAATCTTATAATTATACATTTTAAAGCCAGAATTGTAACATTATTATTTTAGACTTCTCATAATTTCATCTTTAAATATCATAAAATTGAGTTGGGGAAAGAAAAAAAAAATGGAAAAAATATATATTTTAATGCTTTCATTTTTTCCTTAATCCTTCCTGTTCAAGTTTGTACAATTAAGAACAACGTCTGAAACATCGTATTATTTTTTGCTTGTTTTTGATCAATCTTTTGTTGTACTTTGTTTATATTTCACTTTGGATTAAAAACATCTGCTAAATGAATAAATGCACATTTTTAAAACATTTTCCAGAATATTCCCATATTAGAACAAAACATGTTTAAATCATTTCAATATTGTACATCATCAGAAATAATTTAATATAATTTAATAATGATAGCAAAACTTTTTAGAACTTAAAATTATTACACATGATTTTATACTTTAATAATCATGCTATATGCCTTAACCAGACTTATACAGTTGAAGTCAGAATTATTAGCCCTCCTGTATTTTTCCCCCAATTTCTGTTTAACGGGAAGATTTTTTTTATTTATTTTTTTTTGCCATGATGACAGTACATAATATTTTACTATATATTTTTTAAGGTACAATCCAGCTTAAAGTGACATTTAAAGGCTTAACTAGGTTAATTAGGCAAGTTGGGGGTAATTAGGCAAATCATTGCATAACAATGGTTTGTTCTGTAGCCAATTGAAAAAAAAAATGGCTTAAGGGGGCTAATAATATTGACAAAATTGTTAAAAACAATTATTGAAAAAATTAAAAACTGCTTTTATTCTAGTCGAAATAAAACAAACAAAAAAAGACTTTCCCTAGAAGAAAAAGTATTATCGGAAATACTGTGAAAAATTCCTTGCTCTTTCATTTCTTTTCGGCTTAGTCCCTTTATTAATCTGGGGTCGCCACAGCGGAATGAACCGCCAACTTAATTCCTTGCTCTATTAAACATAATTTGGGAAAAAAGGAAAAGAATTCACAGGAGGGCGAATAATTCTGACTTCATCCATAAATAATGCCATATTTCTGACTAAACTGTTTTGTTTGTTTGTTTGTTTTACCCTCAGTGATGACCCTCGGAAGCATGAGTTCTTCAAATCCATCAACTTCCCTCGACTGGAAGCTGGGCTCATTCCACCTCCATGGGAGCCCAAAGCCAATGTTGTGTATGCTAAGGACACGGGTGACATCCGGGAGTTCTCTGATGTGAAGGGGGTGAAATTTGATGCCAATGACGAAAAGTTTTTTAAGGAATTCAGCACAGGGGTGGTGCCGATTCCATGGCAACAGGAGATGATTGACAGCGGACTCTTTGACGAGCTCAGTGACCCAAACAGGAAGGAATCGGCAGCGGGGCTGGAGGATGAGGAGCAGCAAAAATCTAAATCTTGCACTCTTCTCTGATAGAACTTAGTGTATAATTAAACTAATTGTATATTTAACTAATTTAAAAAGCATGTATGTATTTTTTTTATACTCAAGTTTTCAGATTTTCATAGCTTATACATGTGATTATATTTAGAAGGCTGTTTACAGTGTTAAATCAAGGGCATCACTCTAGAATAATGGTAAATTAATGTATTTACTAACATTGAGTATGAATAATCTTGTAAAGCATTTATTAATCATAGTTCAACATGAACTAATGTATTATTAAAATCCAAAGTTGCGCTTGTTAACATTAGTTAATGCAAAGTGAGTTAACATATTTAACTTAAATAACATTAACTAACGTTAGCAAAGATGAATAAATACTGTAATAAATATATTACTAATTGTTTGTTCATGTTAGTAAATACATAAAAAATGGACCATTATTTTAGTGTTACCATAGTATGATTGTAGTATCAATTGCTCATAATACCAAGTGTTTTTAAAGAGCAGTTGTTTGAAAGACAAAGGTTGATGCCTCTGTTTAGACTCGAAGAAGGTTTTTTGTTTTTTAAATTTATTTAACTGAAACCACATTGATTCCATGTTTGTTTTGCTTGTTACCCACTGATCATTGTTGTTACCATGTTTTTATCATGGTGTTACTATCTTTAAAGAATTGAATAGTTCTTTAAAAATCTCATTTTACATATGAGATTTCAATTTCCTTTTTCTGTACATTTCTTATATTTCTTGAAATGATTGTAATGTCGTAAAATCTTAAAATTACTGGGCAGATAATAGTAAAATTTGTACATATATCATGCTTCCCTACATTTTTTTTTAAGGATGGATGGTGTCAAAAAGCATCATTTCAAATAATTCAAACAAAAGTAATTCATTTCAATGTTTCAAATAACTTTTATGAAAAAGTTCCATACAACATATATATCATATATGTGATTTATTTATATATATATATATATATATATATATAATTCTGACTTAATAAAATATGAAATGCTGCATTTTCATAAGATGATGTCATTGTGTCATAATTTAATGATTGCACCAATATCTTGCACATTTTATAGTCTTCATTACCTGCAGAGTTTGTAAACTTGCAAGCTGTTGAATCGTCATCTAGTGGAAATATAGTTCCCAGTTTTGTGTCTGTGAATCCAAAGAGCTGTTTAGATTGCAGCTTTAAAGCAGGGGAAAATAATAATAATTTCTGGGGTTTTACAATTGCAGTTTTCAGTTTATTACAGGGTTATTGCGATTGTATCACATTTATCAAACAAATTCATAACAATTATGGTGCATTTTGCCATTCAAACTGGTGATGTTGTTATATTTACAACATTAAAATGTTGCTAAAATGCTATTATTATTAATAATTTTTTAAATATAAATCATTTTGGGGTCCAAATTATTTGATATATTATATTATTCATTCATTCATTTTCTTTTCGGCTTAGTACCTTTATTAATCAGGGTTCGCCACAGCGGAATGAACCGCCAACTTATCCAGCATATGTTTTACGTAACAGATGCCCTTTCAGCTGCAACCCATCACTGGGAAACATCCATACACCATTCACACACATGCACTACGGACAATTTAGCTTACCCAATTCACCTATACCACGTTTTTGGACTTGTGGGGGAAACCGGAGCACCCGGAGGAAACCCGCGCCAACACAGGGAGAACAAACTCCACTCCACACAGAAATGCCAACTGACCCTGCCAGGGCTCGAACCAGTGACCTTGCTGTGAGGCGATTGTGCTACCCTCTGCGCCACCGTGCTGCCCTATATTATATTATAATATATTATATTATATTATATTATATTATATATTGCTTGGTGAACCAAAGTATAGTATGAGACTTTTTCATGACATCATCTGTATTTTTTATTATTATTACCATTCCTATATATTTTTTCCATTCTGTTTTACATCTAATAAAACACCTGTTGGCCAAAGTCATTCTAGTACTTAATAATTACATATTAGTATCTATTAAATAAGCTTAAGTATCTAATACATTTATTTCAACAGTGACTAGAAACTACTACTTGTTTAGAAACTAGTACCTGTTATTACAAATACTAATAAAACAACTCCTCCTGTACCTTTTAAATAGGCCTAGACACTAGTACTTGTTCATAATACTAGTAAATGTTTATATTATTACTAAATCAAACTGTTACTAGTAAAATTTTTGGTTACACTATTCTGCAGAAAAAACCCCAGCATATGCTGATAAGGTAGGCTACTGTTGCTGGTTTCAATGCTTGTCTGGTCAGTGGTCACCAGCATTGAAACCAGCAAGACCAACACTGAGGCCAGCATTGAAACCAGCATATGCTGTTTTTTTTTTTTTTTTTTTTTTTTTTCAGGAGAGTCCCTGTTATGGTTTAATTCCTCATTTAACTACAGAGTAATATTAATTAGGCCCTGCATGTACTTACTGTTTGGTTAGGGGTAGAGTTTAGATTTTGTTTTGTTTTTTGCATTTAATTACTTATCCATTCATTTTCTTTTCGGCTTAGTCCCTTTAGTCATTAGGGGTCACCATAGCGGAATAAACCGCCAACTTATCCAGCATATGTTTTACACAGCGGATGCCCTTCCAGCTGCAACCCAGTACTGGGAAACACACACATACACTACGGCCAATTTAGCTTATTCAATTCACCTGTACTGCATGTCTTTGGACTTGTGGGGGAAACCGGAGCACCAGGAGAAAACCCACGCGAACACGGGGAGAACATGCAAACTCCACACAGAAATGCTAACTGACCCAGCTGAGGCTCAAACCAGCAACCTTCTTGCTGTAAGGCGATCGTGCTACCCACTGCGCCACCGCATTTAATTATGTATAATTAATTGTAATTAGTAGTACATGGAACATGTGTGACAAAGACACCTTACAATGAAGTGTTAGCATTTTCTTTTATTTTACTATTACAATTTTTGATTGAACTTAGACATAAGGCACGAAAAGCAGCAGTGTGACGAGTAAGATAGGTAAAGGTAATTACAGAAGATACCACAGCAGTGTTTGATAAACAACTATATTCTGTAACAGGTTAAAACAACATCAGACGAGTTTACTGGAATAAGCGCCAAACAGACCGCACTTTCTAAAACTCTCAGTGCAGATGCTGACTGCTGTGTGTGGTAATGACCAGGAGAGGTCACTGTTCACAATCAGATTTAGGCGGAAAGACGACTTAAACAGACCTGATAAACCCATTCAGTCTGGAGAAGTTTACTCGTTTCAAAGGAGCAACATTTTTATGTGAGCTGTAAATATTTTAGCCGTGTTCATAAGTAGATTATCTCAAATCCTGTTCTTGTCACGGAGGGATTATTAATGAAATATGATGAAGGATGGGGTCAGGCACGGCATGGGAAAGAGGCTTGTGGTTTTGGACAGGGTGCAGATATTTGCCCTTCTCCTCCACGTTCCTGGATGACACTTCAGCTGTGTGATAAACACATGCTCCACTGAGGCGGCTGCAGATCTCTGTGTGCGGCTAACAGTTAGCATTATTAACCTAACCTGGCCATGGTTTAGCTGGTCTCCCTGCTGATTTTAGAGGGGGGGTTTACCACTTTTATTAGCTAGTTTTAGTTGGTCAGATAGGTCTTACCTGGTCTCAGCTGGAAGACCAAAACCAGACAGTTTAGGCCAGCAAACCAGTGCTTTTAGCTCAGCCTAAATTGGTTTGCTAGTCTTTAAGCTGAATGAAAATCTTCCATTAAGTACTAATACTTATTGTTTAGCTATAGTTAGCTACTTATTACACCTAAATCCAGCTTCTTCCAACTTAAACCACCCAAAACCAGCAAACCAGTTTATAGGCTGAGTAAAGCAGCTGGTTTGTTGGTCTTGGGTGATTTAAGATGGAAGTAGCTGGTTTTAGATTGCCTGGCTAAGCTGGTGTTCATCTATAGTAGTTCTATCTAAAACCAGCCTGACCAGCTTAAGCTAGCATTAGCTTTTCTTTCTTTTTCCACCAGGTGGTCAGATGGGCCAGTCTGTCAGAGCTCTCCAATCTGTGTGTCGTCCATGTCTAGCAGGCATAGACTGAAATTGCTAGCGGTTCCATTAAGAAAATAAGTCCTCGTCTGTTTGTATTATGGGCAAAGGCTGACGTTATTAAAGGTGAATATTTTAGACCGCTTTGCTCTTCATCATCTCACAGACTGTTCTGTTATTGGAATGAATGCCTGAAAGCATCTGGGTTTCTTTAAGACTATTTTTAAATGATCATTTGGGTAAAGGTGGCTATTTCTGAATGGAAACTGGTGATATTTTCTGTTTCTGTGGTTGAAAGATCATTGAAATCTCACATGTTATTACCTGTGTGAATTTAAAAATCAATACTTTTTAATTAAAACATTTGTACTTTAAAAATATATCTTATTAACCGTCCCTGATTGGACTTTAGCATTAGAGTGTTTATGCAACTTAAAGTGGAAAACTTTTAATGCATTCTTTTGAAAACCAGCGGTCATTTATAGGGGCGGCAAAGGGTGTTTTGAAAAGGGGTTTCTAAGAGCAACTTTTGTGAAAAATATATCATAATTGTCTCCATTTAAACTCTAAAAATGTGATTGTATATGTTCAGTCTGTGTATTTGACAGCCAAAACAACAATAGCTGCTCAAGATTGCTAAATGCTTTTACCATCTTGATCATTTTTATTCATATCTCTATAGAAAAATGTGGTGATGGATAGGATTTTTCCTGTTTTTTTTTTTTTTAAAGAAATTACATCGCCATCTACTGGCCTGGCATAGATAAACAGCATTTTAGTAGATTTTGCAGATGTTTTTAAACAGGACAACATTGTAGAATCTCAAAAGAAAAAAAATACAATTTTAATCATTAGAAGTACCCTGGGCAAAACATATGCAGATTCTTGTTTTAAAGGGATAGTTCACCCAAAATAATGAAAATTGTCATCATTTACTCATCTTTCACTTATTAAAAATTTGTATTTATTTATTTTTTGTTGAACACAAAAGAAGATATTTTGAAGAATGCTGGTTGCTGGAACCAATTGACTTTCATAGTAATTTTGTTTTCTACTATGGAAGTTGATGGGTTCCAGCAACCAGCATTTTTCAAAATATCTTCTTTTGTGTTCAACAGAAGAAAGAAACAACACAAGGGTTTATATAAATGAGCTCTTTTTGCTTTTTGGCTGAACTATCCCTTTAATATTGATAAGATTTATTTGGGGGAATTGCCGTGTTGTTCATTATCATTAATATTTCCTTTATTAATTCTGGATGACTTGTGCAGTTTTTTTGCACAGCTCTCGACAAAGCATTTCAGTCAGGATGAGCTCTGGACATTAATATCTATTACACACATTGACTACGTTTACATGGACATCAGTAATCCAATCATTTGCCTTTATCTGAATAAGACAATAATATGATTAAGGTGTTTACATGAGTCGCTTTTTGAATGTTCCTTTCATGATCCCGTTTTACATGTTATAGCAAATAATTCGATTAACATCATTGCGTCACCGCGATGTCCACGTTTTCTCTGGAGTTTCATGCAATTACGGGTGTTTCATTTTTAATTTGTCGACTTTAACTGCAGTTTGGCACTTTCACTTTCATTCAGGAACATTTCATGCATGCCCTCCATGACAAACGAGATATTGGATGCGCGTATAAACTGCTGGAAGAGTGTTGTTTTAATGGAATTTGATACCGCACGCCGTATGGGAAAAAAAACTCCACAATTCGCGATGCAGATGTCTGTGGTCCTTCACTGTCTCGGTAGGTGCAGAGAATAGTGTCAAACAGCCGTGTGTGTATAGACTATCCTGTCGCAAAATGCGGCGAAAGTCCAACACAACGGTAATAGTTTGATTGCGGTGTTTACATGTCTGTACTGCACTTCAATAATGCGACTAAAATCGGCATACTCCACATGTTTTAATTCAATTTCTGTTTAGTTCGATTATGACCTTAATCGAATTAAATTAATCAAAAATCGCTGTTTACATGGTAGACTCTTAATCAGAGTATTGTCTTAATCGGATTATTGATGTCCATGTAAACGTACTCATTGACAACTATTAAGCACGCAATGTTAAACACATTGCTTTTTTGTTTTCTTTTTCAGATGTTCTGTGTTTTGCTGCTGTGGGACTGTGTGAATTGTGTTCACACATACCTGAAGGCCACAAACTAACAATCTGCTAAAACTTCTGCTGGTGATCGGTTCAGTCATCTCAGTCAGTTCAGATTATCACTGCCTAACTTAGTTTTGTTCTTCTTCATTTGAGGTTTTATTTTCCAAATTTTAAGACAAAGATTAGGTCATCTGCATGTAAAAATGAGTGTCCTAATCTTTTTACATGACTGTAGACTGTAAAAATAAATCCGTAAACAACTTTCCATATTTTGGGATTCATGTTATTTTATGATTTTGAACTGCATTATGGGACCTTGATATTTCTTCCAACAACTTTTGATGTTGAAATTTTTTTAAAAAGTGTCATTCCAAAAGTTTGTAGTGATTTGTTGTCTGGTTTTGTGTTGTAAATTATGGTACAAAGCCTGGTAATAAACCGATAGGACTAATTCTGTTATTTTACAAGCTTATTTTTCTATATTTCCTGGCCCACAAAATGTTATAGATATTTAAAGTTATTAAAAAGCATTTTTTGTAAATTTCCTAAACATAAATGTATCAAACTAAATTTTTGATTAGCAATGTGCAATTGTTAAGAGCTTATTTTTTATTTTCTCAGTATTTAGATTTTTTTAACATTTGGATTACAGATTTTTACATAGTTGTATCTTGGCTAAATATTGTCGTATTGACACTTACGACTGGTTTTGTGGTTCAGGGTCACAATTATTATACAGTATATGGTTTCAAACTACTAAAATGTCATTAAAGGTCACTTTGTTAAACTGTAGAGTTAAATTTTCAACATAAGAATGTCAACAGAGCAGAGATCAAGGTCCCATAATGCAATTCACAACCATAAATAAACGGGAAAAAACATGTGAATCAAGAAATACAGAACATGTCAATTAACATATAGTTTAGCTATTAAAAAGACAACATCTGATTACTTTATTAAATAATTTAATCTCATCTCTCAGTCCAAATTACTATTAACTTGACCTATAGAGTGCACGTTGCCATTACCATCCATTCCTACCCTCATTTTTTTTCTTCAAGCATGTGAAGAGACATTCATAGGCAGACGCTTATCCTATTTCTACACTGCAGCAGCTGCAGGACAGTTGAGCTTCACGGCTCAAATAACACACATTTTTTGCATTAAATAATTAATAGAAGCACTTCGACAAAAAGGTGGCATGAAGCACATCGCAAGAAAATTACATGAAGCTACATTTTTTTTGTTTCATACCGCCATGTAGAGTTTGAATATTATTAATCTGGCAAATGCACAAGAATGTTTTATACGAATGAGGAGATTACTGACATATCCCAGATCTCCATGGGACTTTACTGCGGTGTCATCACCTCTTACAAATGATCTTGTCTCTTTTAATGCTGCTAGAAAAAAAAACATTTATCAACTGATATCGCTTACAATACAATGCTAAGAGATGTTGCTTGTGTTAGACTGATTTCCCAAGTGTTTAGCGGTGGATATTAAGCTGTTTTATCCAAAACCGCCATCTGAAGGCCGCCTCTTCTGTTGTCTTCTTTTACATTGAAATTATTAGGTTCGGATTTCAGCTCGGCGGGCACAGCCAGCGCTTCTCTAATCTCATTTAACAAGCTGACATATGGCTGCTAACACAATACTCTCGTGAAACTCTCCACTTCGGCCTTCTGCTTCACACTTTAACAGACTGTGGTCGGCCGATAATGTTTCACAGGACTTAATGTCAATTCAAGTTTGCTTGTACACACTTTATGCACAGACATGCAGTGAGGTTTAGACACTTGCATTTTAGGATGATGTAATGCAGGGCACAAGAACCACTAGTACAAGTGTATGTAACTCGCTTTGCACAAATTAATGAACTGAATCGCAAATTGTACAGATATCTAGAAACCAGAGGATCAATAATAATAATAATAATAGACTTGTGGATGGGCATATTTGGATAAAAAAAGCAACACTCAGCAAGACAAAACATCCTATGAACCAGAAATTAGTGCATCAAAAAAACACAGCAAAATAAATAAATAAATAATGTTGTGAGTACTGCATAATGTGTAAGCACACATAAAAAAATGATACATATTAGAAATTGTAAATATATAATATATAATTGATTTTAGGTGGTTCATTCTGCTGTGGCGACCCCTGATGAAAAAAGGGACTAAGCAGAAGGAAAATAAATTAACGAATAATTGATTTTAACAAATTATTACAAATATAATATAATATAATAAATATGAGACATTAACATTATATTATATGTTCTGTAAATTTTCATTATTTATTTATTTTTTGGAGTAAAAGTGACCTGCGTTTTTGCGTTAATTTTTGTAATTGCTAAATTTGTAATATTTCTAAAATATTAATAAGATGCTAAAATTATTATCTGCGCTGTGATATTATTATTCAGGGCATTCAAGGATAAACATTAGCTGAAGCAGAAGTTTCATCATAGTGAAAGGTGAAATTATTAAATACTAGTGCTAGGCAAAGGTTTATCGTGATTAAAATTAAAATAAAAAGTTTGTTTTGACATGGTATGTGTACATATGTAGTACACACACATACATAAAGCTATAACATTTTTGCACAGATATTAAAATTTATATATAATTTGTTTTGTATACATTTTATATCTAAATATAAATAGACTTTTTATCGAATAATCAAATATATGCTTGCATGTGTGTATTTATATATACACAATAAATACACAAAGACAGTACACACACATATGTCAAAACTAAATTTTTATTTTGGATGCAATTAATCTTTGCTCTGCACTATTTCATACTTTTAAAGCAATATGACTTTACTGTACACTCTCAGAAATAAAAGTACGGGAGCTGTCACTGGGGCAGTACCTTTTCAAAAGATACACATATGTACCTGAAGGGTCCATAATGGTACCTCAAAGGTACATTTGGGTATTAATACCTTTGTAGTACCACTGTGAATTCTTTAGGTGCAAATATGCATCTTTTGAAAAGAGTACCTTTATTTCTGAGAGTGTAGCTCTACGTTGTCTTTAGGGTGATGTAACATGGCAAATTATGTTTTTTTTTTTAAATGACTTATTGGTCCTGTTACACTGAATGACCTCCAATAAACTGCACATTTGAAACAAACACCCTCTACCCTTGCCTTTTCAATACTTATGAGTCCTCTAATATAACATGACCAATTTATATTGGAACATACTAATACACCAAATATACCAAATATATAATTTTTTTAAACTGTATTTTATATTGTATTCAATGACAATGATAAAAACAAATCCCAGGGTAGAAGAGTCCGTCATTTGTGACAAATATCGCATTTTATTTTATACATGGAAGATTCTCTGAAACATTGAACTAGATGCTTTACTTGCTTTGAATATGTTTACTACAAGTCATTTTTACATTTAACTTGATGCAGACACAAAAATGGGAGGTCTCATATTTGACCCATGAGCCATGACTTACGAGGATGTATATTAAAATTAATATACAATTATACTGTACTCATGAATTAACATTAAACTAGATTAGTAAATGCTTTTTAAATGAATCCATGTTCATTATTAGTTCATAATATTTACAGTAAATCATGTTAATGAATAATTCTTTACTGTAACATTTGACAAATATACAATTGAAGTGAAAATTATTAGATAAAATAATAATAATTATTATTATTATTATTTTCAAATATTTCCCAAATGATGTTTAACAGAGCAAGGAATTTTTCACAGTATTTCCTATAATATTTTTTCTTCTGAAGAAAGTCTTATTTGAGTTATTTCCGTTAGAAAAAAGGCCGTTTAAAAACCATTTTAAGGTCAATATTATTATCCCCTTAAGGAATATTGTCTATGGAACAAACCACTGTTGTACATTGACTTGCCTAATTAACTTAGTTAAGCCTTTAAATTGCACTTTAAGCTGAATATTATATCTTGAAAAGTAAAATATTATGAGCCGTTATCTTGGCAAATATAAAAGAAATCAGTTACTAGAAATGAGTTATTAAAACTATTATGTTTAGAAATGTGTTGGAAAAAGAAATCCACTTTCCGTTAAACAGAAATTGGGGAAAAAAATATACAGGGGGGTAATAATTCAGAAGCACTAATAATTCTCACTTCAACTGTATATATTTGTAAGAAATTCGTATAAAAATCCAATACATTTGTCCATAATACTTATTTCAGATGCTCATAGTGTGACATATTTCCAAATGTTTGACTATTTTTGGTTTAAAGTCAGATCCAGCGCACTTTTTTTTTTTAATACAAGCATGCATTGAGATTAGATCTTGATTAGGGTTAATGGGGTCAGAATGTCGTGCCCTATGAAGTGTGCTCGAACACAAGAGTGCTGAGATTCACACTAACATATAGATGGAAACCCAAGAAGCTCCATAACTTCCAGAACATCTCATTGCTTCATAACCATGGCTGACATCTGTGGCTGCCGCAGTGACAGCTGGAGCTCTGTGGAAGATCTCACAACATGTTTTTTCCAGGCCGGTCTGTCAGTGTGAAACTGCGATACTCTTTCAAAGGCCGTCTGTTGCTCCTTAATGGAAATTGATGATCAAGTCACCCAAAGACAGGCTGTTCTTCTTGGAACACACACACATTCACACCTACTTGTATGGACACTGAATATTTACTGTCTCAGCACACACACTCAAATGTGTAAAAACCATAAACATATGCATAGTTTTAGCGCTTGTGAGGGCTGTTGGTGCTTGAGATCACAGTGACAGTGACTTTAGTTTTAGAGACATGATCCGGCTCTGTGTTTCACAGGCTGGAAGAGTGTGAGAATTCCTGCCTGCAAATCTTCAGATGATAACTTGACTTTTTCCACTTGTGTGTTGTCAAGTAAGCGGGCCAAGAGCTAATGGGGGCATTTGGGAAAATAGATAAGCACTGACAAATAAGGATGTGCCAGGCTGATGAAAAAGTCATTCTTTTAAGAAAAATCAAGAATAGGCTTGGTTATTGCTTGGGGTTTTATGATACACGCTCAGAAAAAAAGGTACAAAAGCTGTCATGTAGGGCTAGACAGAACCTGCAGACATTTTTTGCTATTTCTGTACAAAATTTGCAGATTTATGTGGAATGATTTTGAGAGTATAGTAACTAAAAACTAAACAAAAAAAAATACTTTTAAACTTTTATTTAAGGTTTACACTGCAAATCCACTTAGATCGCGTGGCTTGGTGGTTAGCACTGTCGCCTCACAGCAAGAAGGCAGCTGGTGTGACCCTTGGCTGGGCCAGTTGGCATTTCTGTGTGGAGTTTGCATGTTCTCCCCGTGTTGGCGTGGGTTTCCTCCGGGTGCTCCTTTTTTCTCCCACAGTCCAAAGACATGCGCTATAGGTGAATTGAATAAACAAAATTGGCTGTAGTGTATGAGAGTGAATGGGTGTTTCCCAGTACTGGTTTGCAGCTGGAAGGGCATCCGCTGCATAAAAAACATATGCCGGAATAGTTGGCAGTTCATTCCACTGTGGTGACCTCTGAATAGAGACTAAGCCGAAGAAACATAAATGAAAGGATCCACTTAGATCCACTTAAATAATGTAAGCCTCATGTAATAAATATGCTAAAAGACAGAAAATATTACTTTACAAACTGTATTGAACATAAATCATATAAACATTTGCATATTATACAATAATATTGCTGACATTAATACAAAAACTGAATAAATATATATTTACACACATCTACATAAGTAGATAGGTTGGAATGATGGGTTGCTCTTGGCAGATTATATGAGTAATGCATGATGCTAATGAAATGGGTACAGCATTATAACAACGCTGCTTTACTATTCATTCATTCATTCATTCATTCTTCTTTGGCTTAGTCCCTTTATTTATCAGGGGTCACCACAGCAGAATGAACCGCCAACTTATCCAGCATATGTTTTACACAGCGGATGCCCTTCCAGATGCAACTCAGTACTGGGAAACACCCATACACTCTCACATTCATACACGTACACCACGGCCAATTTAGCTTATTCAATTAACCTATAGCACATGTCTTTGGACTGTGGGGCAAACCGGAGCACGGGAAACTGGAGCACCCACTGTGGAAGAAACCCACATGAACACGGGGAGAACATGCAAACTTCACACAGAAACGCCAACTGACCCAGCCGGGGCTTTCTTGCTGTGAGGCGACAATGCTAACCACTGAGCCACCGTGCTGCCCTGTCTGCTTCACTATTTTAGTAAGAAGTCTCTTTTAATAACTTATAATTAACTAAATATTTATATATAATTGTTTACCTTTTTTAAATTGTTGTGTCATTTCAGTGCACTTATACTCTCTAGAACTCTTTACAACATTTTTACTTCATTTGTCGTTTTATAGCATTTAATGTCAATGACCAAAAACAATATAGTGCAAGTGTGAGAAAAGAAGAAAGAAAATGACAATGCAGACTAAAAATTTTAATTAAAATCCAAGATGCACTATAAGTGATCATGCATTTCTGTGCAGTTCTACATTGTGTTGTTTTTGTACTAATAGTAAGAGAAGAAAAGAGAACAGAAAATCATTCACAGGTCTGTCTGTCATGGTTCCTCATCCTGCTGAGCATTCTGTGTTTTAGCAGGGCCCATTACTTGAATTCTTAACATTTCCACAAATAAATGAATTCCATAGAGGCGGCCAAAGGAAACACAAGCCCCGAACACTGGCATGTTTCTCTCTCCTAATACGCACATTTGTCATGCCCCGGTATTGTAATAAAGAAATAAATGT
Organism: Danio jaintianensis; assembly: GCA_903798115.1. Taxonomy (NCBI): domain Eukaryota; kingdom Metazoa; phylum Chordata; class Actinopteri; order Cypriniformes; family Danionidae; genus Danio; species Danio jaintianensis. Next base: position 6,122,513 of record CAIGQV010019081.1, on the reverse strand, counting down.
AGCTTATCAAATTCAGATATATACATAGATCCGCTGACCACCACAACCACTGACCACCATTGTCATCTTACAACTGGAGCAAAACAAAGTCAACAGGATACTCTCACATTCACGCTTTTGATCACCGAACGAGTGCAAAGTGTTGATTTATTCCTGTTTACGGTAAGCAGGTCGAGTATAAAGAATCATTTGATGGTTTTTACAGGGACAGTCATCTAGGATACAAACGCTCTGTTAAAAATATTCCAGGTTGCTTAAGTAAACTTTGGCTTGGTCTTAAAATAATAGTGAATTCTTGGAACAACTGTATTTTTATACATTCTGGCTATATTTCTGTCTTCTGTCGCAATTTTTAAAACGAACGCTACTGGGCGGTATGACACTGTTCCTTTTCACACTTACCAGCTGACCGCTTACCTCCGTGTGGACGGCTTTCCCGCTGTTACCAGTTTGTCCAGTGGCTCGCCGCATGGACTTGAGACGCAGAGAGGAGTTACCCACGACAACGGGGTTCGAGTCTGGTGAGGAACGGTTCCAGAAAGAAGGTAATACAAAAACAGAATCCAAAAAATAAAATAAACAAGTAAATAACGGGGTGAGAATGTGGTAAAATCTGAAAACGTGGTAAAAACCAGGTGATGGCTTTTCTTTTTCTTGATTGCTTTTTAAAATTGTCGGTTGGGTTTAAGGAAGTGGGTGGGCAGGTAAATTTCTGCTTTTGAAAATACTATTGGTTGGGTTTAGGGAAGGAGGGTGGGTCAGTCCGCCAGTCATTCAATCAGTCAAACAGTCAGTCAACAGCGGCCTCTGGTGGATTTACGCGAGAACAGCAGGCACGAATGGCACTCGCGAGAGGAATTTGAGATCTGAAAAACCATAAACAGCGGCCTCTGGTGGATTCGCGAAAATAAAAACTGCAAAAAAACGTAGCTCCTGGGACGTATTTGGCGCTTTCCAGAAATGTGTGTAGAGGTACGTTTTCAAAATGAGCCTGGGTTGAATAATTTTCCATCATCATTCAGCATAATAGATATTTTTATGTAAAAATGGATCAACAAATGTATGACTTGTACTTTTTAAAGTATTGAATTTAATAAAAGATCAGACAATTTTTTTTTTCAATTTTAAATAGTTAAACACAACTTTGACAAATTAGCAAAATATTGAATAGTGGCAAAGATTTAAAGATTTAAAGTGACAGTTAATTAGTAGCCTATTTTTCTCGCTGCGCTAGAATATTTTACATGCCATCAAATTATTCTTAATCTAAATATACCTCACATGACTTTTTGATATGCTGTTATACTGAATGACATTTTAGTGGGTGTCTTCTGTAAATAACTAAAACGTAGGAAATAAAATGCAACAGTACACATTCTAATGTTCAGAGAAAACTTAACTTCACCTTAAACCACTTTAACTTTCACTGAAAAAAAAAAACCATGATTAATTGGATTTACATTTTTTTTTAAGGTAACTGGTTGCAAACTATTTATATGGGTTGAATTTAAACAAACAAATTAAGGTTGAACAATACTAAATTTATTTGTTTGTTTAAAGTCAGCCCATATAAATTGTTTGCAACCAGTTACCTAAAAAATTTAGTAAATCCAATGAATCCTTTTGTTCAGTAATATGTTAAAATGCTTAAAAAATGACACTTAAGTTAAAATATAATATTGTTTTATATAAAGTCTACTTTTCGCAAGAGCTATTTCTCATTTGCACAAACTACTGAATGCATAAATGCTGTAAAATCTATTTTTCAGGGACAAATTGGTCCCACTGATGTGCTCTATGATATACTGGAGCTATGGGGGGGCTGCCATAAAAATGTTGTTCTGGACCCCAAGACTTTAAGTGAGGACTCTAATGGGAATATTTTCCGCAAACCTCGAACAATAATTACATGCTGCTGCATGCTGTCAGACCTTACACAGAGATATCATTACATGTGCAAATTTACTTAAAACAAACTGCAATTTCCCGCTTATGTGGTCCAGAGGTTTGGCTCAAGCATTAGTGTTAGGAAAAGAAAAGATGAATGGAAAGTGAAAAATGGATATGGTAATTGTGCTTGATTTAACAGTAATAGTGATAGGGAAAGTAAAGAATAAAATGAGCAAATGTCAACCAAACATTTGGCGATATAGCAAAACCGTTTCCACATTTTTTGTGTAAGCAAGTATTTTACAGTACTTTAAAGGTGCTGTATGTAAGTTTTTGACTCTCCTAAAGCATAAAAATACTATAACATGTTTGCAGATATAAGAAACATGCTAAGTGAACATTCTTGTTTATCTGAAAAACAATGCTAAAGTCAGATATTCTGCTTTGAAAATGTGCGTTACGTGCCGGAACGGCTGTCTTTGTTGTGGTTCTTTTAACCGCCCACTGCCACTTTAGCTAATTATATTTCAGCACCCCGGGTTGCCTTGTTGGAAAACCGCGTATTTCATTCATTCAGTCAGAAAGGCTCTCAAAGCATGCGTACATGACCGAAATGCGACCTCCGGTGGACAGTAACAGACTCCAAACGAGACGCAGATTCAGAATTCCACATGAGGTTATTAATTAGCAAATAATATAAATACTACAAACGTAAACATTAGGTGAGTAGGTTACATTGTAACCCCGTGTGCTAACAATACGCTACGTGACGAAAATTGCAGTGATAAGCAACTTGACTGTTTGCACCGGACGCAACACGACAGAAATTTAAATACAGCCATTCAGACGCACAGAATATGCACTCACTCACGAAATGTTAAGGTTTAGAATCTAATTAATACATATTAAACCCTTTTTAACATTATTAAATATAGATGATGAATCACTGATGTGTTGGTTTTGAGTTTAAAGTTCAATTTCAAATGATTTATTTCACTTTCAAGATCTGAGGTGAACTATCTGCTGCTGCTTTCAGTAGTATGGCAATAAATATGTAAAATGTCATTCAAACTCACATTGTTAGCATTTAACACTTAATAAAGCACATGAGATGTACCTGAGGTGATCATTTCTCAAAGATTTCTGTTGTTCAGCTGCAAGAAATAGAAGCCGTTTCTAATATATCAATTTGAGGTGTTGGTTAGAACAAAACTCTTTTTAATATGGAAAATATTCCTTCTATCGCGCACCGTTGCTTTTATTTAGAACACGACTTAAATCAGCCTTTAAGCTCAATAGTCAGGTACACTCCTGTTGGTCCTCAATCTGGCAACCTGCGCTTGCGTGTGTTTTGAGGAATGTAATACCTAGTTCAACCACTGGGTGTCAAACTTACATATTGCACCTTTAAAAATACTCAAAAATGTCTCTGTCAGTGTTTTCAAACAATAATATTTGATTTACCAAAATCACACAAGTGGCAATTTTACATCTGTCACATCCATAACGGAGAGATGTCACATCCATAACCAAGCTTTTTCCTCTTAAATGCAAAAATGGCAAATAAAATAAAATCAATCATGTTTGTTCTATAGTGAGCCAACTCTTATTCTTTTGATTAGCATTTTTTCTTTTGGGTTGTGCAGTTTAATTCACAGAATTTCTACAAAGTATGTTGTATACTATAAACTCGTTAATATTTTTGGTCACATTCATAACGCATGATTATTTTCCTCATTTAATATCTAAAAAATGTTTACAGATTGATATTTTTCTGATCCCAAAAATATTCCAATATAATGTTACCATATACTTTCTCTGTGAATTTATGTTTGGAACTTCTACTGCAAATGTCACATCCATAATGCTGGAATTGCTCAAAATACTCTATTAATGAAGAGTATGAATTAGAACATTAGAGAAATGATGGCCGTAAGAGTATCAGATTTTGAGCTGATCATAAAACACTTACTGCGTTCCTTTTCATTGATGTCATTTGGTAAGTTGGTACAGTGATGGTCTGGAAACGTCCCGAAGCCATTAGTATCGCTGCTGTCATCTGTCTCTCTGATTTAAATGTATTGCCTATTCTTACAGTGTGATTTATTGTGGCGTTATTAGATTTAACACACTGTAATATATCTTTTCGGCCTGTCTCTCATATATTTCTCCTCCTGTCTCCTACTTTCAACTGAAGCACTGTTTTAATTTTAAAAAATGTATTTCTTTTTTTACCAACAGCTGCGTATGTCAGCACATCAGAAAGTTGCATACGCTGTGAAAAAAAAAAAAAAAGGTGGGTTCTTAAAGGTAATCCCATGTCATACCTCAAAGACCTAAAGACCTTATTTTTAAAAATCTTACCTGGAAGAATCATGTGAATGTTTTGTGTAAATTTTAATACGTGATGTTTTACGTGTGTCTAATTTTGTATCTGAAACTTTTTGTGCTGCCATTTTGGCCAGGACCCCCTGGTAGAAGAGATGCATATCTCAATGGGAAATTCCTGGTAAAATAAAGGATAAATAAATTACCTGTAAAAATAAGTTTCAGCATGATCTTTTTTAGAGTTGCAGAATTTATTTAAAAAAAACAATCACTACTTATTATGACCTTTAGTAGCATTTTAAAGTTAAGCGTCCTCTAGCTGGGGCAAAAATAATAAATGTTATGTTGTGTTGAGTTTGTCAACAAAATCATATATGGCTGGTTAATCAAAATGGAGGTTTGTTTAAAACCAATGCGTGGACCAATGTTTTTTTTTCTTATTTCCAATTTAAAAAATGGGCATTTACACATTTTGAACATTTTCGTCTATTTTCGAAACGTAAAAAACGTTGCTCCTGGTACATTTCATTGCACATTTCAGCTTTCAAATTTACTAGAGGGTGCTGTTTATATTGTTGTGAATCTGAAATACACATTACTTATGGCAGTGGTCCTCAACCACTACCGGTCTGTGGATCAATCGGTACCGGGCCGCACAAGAAATCATTAATTATTTCCATTTTATTTATTATCTGAGTCTGAATGATCTTTTATTTTGAAAAATCTTTTATTTTGAAAAATGAGTGTATTCTCTCGCTTACATCTCAGTCACTTGAGCACCCAAATTTAACCCACAAGCAGCAAAATGAGTAAGAAACAGATGTCTTTGGAAGTTTCTTCGCTAAAGGGAAAAGGCCCAGTGAAGGACCCGCGAACTGCCAAGGAATGGATCCGCAACCCATTTGTCAACAAATCAGGTAAATGATTGCCATGTCTGTGCAAGAAGATCAACTGCTTAAGATCGCAAATGACGGCCGTTTGCATATTGCGTCTTTTCTAGAGTTTGCGCAAGTTCATTATTTCCAATGGAGGTGTGCGGCTTGCGCGCACCCAGGTGAATGAATCCCGCAAGCGCATTCCGAGTCACGTGACAAGAACGGACCGTTCAGCTTGTATGGAATATACACATTTTGGTCGACAAATTATCTTAGACAAACACAGAACACCCAAACACTGCAGTGCTTTGTAATTTTCTCCATAAATAAAACTTGTATCAGAGTGACAGCAATGTTTTGTCAGCTTGTCATCCTCTGAGAAAACGGTTGATGGTCGCCTAACAACCTACGAACCACCGCAGTAAATATCATTAGTGTGAAAAGGAACGAGTTGTTTTTGTCATACTCCCATCGCATTCATTTAACCTAAAAAAAACTGCAGTCAAATGTATGCTGAAGTATGTTTTTGCGGTTTCCCAAAAATGAGTGTGTGTTGCAATTTAAAAATGTGTTCACTGTGGGATCATTATTGTTACAAAACTGTAATGCAAAACTCAACAAACAGAGCTACATACATTTCTGTTTTAGTAAATACTCATACGGGTTACATTTAAAGGGTTAGTTCACCCAAAAATAAAATATATGTTATTAATTACTAACCCTCATGTAATTTCAGTCTCCTGAGACTATAATAATACGAAGCTCCAATAAGACTTTTGTGCACCAAAAAAGAATGCGGGTCAGGTTTATGGTTAATTGCGTGTAATTATGTAAAAATTATTTGTAATTACTATAGTAAGTACATAGAACATGTGTAATAAGGGCACCTTATAATAAAGTGTTAACCAACATTTTACTCACAGATTTGTATTCTTGACGGACTGAACAAGATAAATTAACCAGATAAATTTCAGAGTTAATAATGGCCCATAATATAAAAAGAGTCCCAGCCATACCTATCCAGAAATCACCATTCATCCAGAAAGTTGTATTTGATAAGTGGTTTCAATTTCCTGAAACAATTTCAAAATGAATTTAATATGAGCTGAGTTTTTTGTTTTTGCAGGAAATATATCAGGGCTTTTAAAGGATAGTTCACTCAAAAATACAGATTTACTTACTATTTACTCACCATCAACTGGCTTTATAAGTTTCTTTCTTCTGTTGAACACAAAAGAAGATATTTTGAGGGGGGGAAAAGCTGAAAACTTGTAACCACTGACTTTCATAATTTTATTTTATTTTTTTTTAAATACTATGGAAGTCAATGGTTACCAGTTTTCAGCTTTCTTCAAAATATCTTCTTTTGTGTTCAACAGAAATAGGGAAGGTCAAACAGGTTTGGAAAAAGTAAAGGGTGCGTAAATGATTGTTTTTTGGATGAACTATCCCTTTAAGTTGGATGATATTTGCATAGAAAAATGTTCTTTAAGAAGACATATCTAAAGAAGAATGGATAGATTCTTGTTTATTTGCCACAAATAATAGTATTAACACAAGTTGTAAATTACTGCAATATAAATGGCTCCTACGAACTTGCATTACACCAGCAAAACTGCATAGATTTAACCCAAATATTCCTGATAGCTGTACAAAATGCAATGAAGAACTGGGTACCCTTTATCATTGTGTATGGGAGTGCAATGAGATCCAAACATTTTGGAAAGAGATCCTTATTATAATTGATAAATTAATTGAAGAATATATACATTTGATTCCCAAATTATGTTTATTTCATATATACCCTGTAAACCTGAATCTAAACACAAGCAAACACAAACTATTAGATTTTAGTTTACTCCAAGCGAAGCATGTTATTGCTTTAAATTGGAAAAAACTCAAAGGCCATCCTGTGGCCAGTGGATTAAAGAAATGACTAGCAATCTTGCTCTGGAGAAGCTGACATACACTGTTAAAGCCAAAAAAAAATTACAAGTGTTTTATAAAATATGGACCCCCTTTCAACACTTTCTTAAGCAGGTGGACCATGCAACATTTTTTGATGTTTGAGCTTTCAAACACTTGTTGGTGTCTTATTGTATTGTTCAGATGTCTTACATTTCAGCAACAATTAACAAATTTGTTTAACCAGCACACACTGGAAAGCTGTGAAATGCAAGGTACAAAAATGTACTGAACATTGTAATTATTGATTTATTTTTTTACTTATGTATTGTTATTATTTGAATTTATGTAATTTATTTACATATTTATTTTCACCTTTTTAACCATTTGTCTTTTTTTAATGTATTTTGTTCTGTTCTGTAAAATAATAGGACATAGTCTTCTCAATAAGCCACCCATAGCACTGTTCAACATTTTAAGCTGACTAGAAATCAGTATACTTAGGAAGATTAGAATATATATTATATATATATTAGGAATACTGGCGGCGTGGCGGCGCAGTGGGTAGCGCTGTTGCCTCACAGCAAAAAGGTCGCTGGTTCGAACCTCAGCTGGGTCAGTTGGCATTTCTGTGTGGAGTTTGCATGTTCTCCCCGTGTTCACGTGGGTTTCCTCCAGGTGCTCCGGTTTCCCCCACAAGTCCAAAGACATGCGCTATAGGTGAATTGGGCAAGCTAAATTGCCCGTAGTGTATGTGTGTAAATGAGTGTGTATGGGTGTTTCCCAGTGATGGGTTGCAGCTGGAAGGGCATCCGCTGTGTAAAACATATGCTGGATAAGTTGGCAGTTCATCCCGCTGTGGCGACCCCTGTTTAATAAAGGAACTAAGCCGAAAAGAAAATGAATGAATGAATGAATATTAGAAATACTTCTGGCTTCAAAACCCCAATCAAAAAGCACACTGGTAATCAATGTATCTGGTATATCTAATTTTTTACCCTTCAGGATTTTTTTTGGGGTCTTGCTGTCTATGTGAGCGCCATGTGTTTTGCTGGTCTGTAATGCAGTTCGCATGTCCAGACTCCCATGTGCCTATTGAAAATGCCTTGGTGATGAGACCTATGTTTAGAGCTGCTGTAAGTTAATATCTTAGTCATATTTTTAGGTTTCTCTGACATGTGGTCATCATTGGCTTTACACTTTCATTGCTCCAGCTTTCTGTCTGTTTCTTTTGGCCTCAGTTTGACCTTTGGCATTCAAATGAAAGGAGACCTATCGCAATTTAGTTGTTTAAGTGTTATAGAACATGTGAAAAGAATGGCATTGCTATTGTTTTTGACAACTGAAATTTGATAACACTAAATACAACACTAAAATCAAGCACATGAAAAACCATTGTAGAACTTTTGCACCGTCAAGAGCTCAACCACACACACATACACACACTGTACCCAGATGTCTCTCTGCATCTGTCTTGACAGTAGTGTATTTATTTCATGGCCAGTGATGTTCCCTATTCTGCTCAACAGATTCTTTGTGTCCACTTTGTCATTTTTCCAGACCAAATCATGGAGGGGACTTTCCATTGGCTTCAATTGTTTAATAATAAAATATTTTTTATACCCTACTCAAACTCACAGAAACATATTTCCATGTTTAGATTTATTTATGGAATCATTCATTCTTTCATTCATTTTCCTTCAGCTTAGTCCCTTTATTAATCAGGGGTCGCCGAAGCAGAATGAACCGCCAACTATTCCAGCATATGTTTTACGCAGCAGACGCCCTTCCAGCAGCAACCCAGTACTGAAACACCCATACACTCTCACATACACACACACTCATTCACTACGGCCAATTAAGTTAATTGAATTCACCTATAGCGCTTGTCTTTGGACAGTGGGAAAAACCGGAGCACCCAGAGGAAACCCACACCAACACGGGGAGAACATGCATACTCCACACAGAAACGCCAACTGGCCCAGCCAGGACTCAAACAGCGCCCTTCTTGCTGTGAGGCGACAGTGCTAACCACTAAGCCACTATGCCACCCTATTTATTGAATGATTCACTCATATTTCTAGTGATGTGCCACGACAAACCAATCGCACTGATTTCGCTATATAAAGCTGTCTATACTGTAAAACTATAAGAATATAAAAATTTGATTGCCCTACTTTGCTCTGGTTGCTCTCACAACGTGTTCACACTGCAGGAAGTAGGCACTAAAATTAAGGGCTTTTGCAGCAGAGAAATGTTTTCATAGTTCCTAGAACTATTAGCGGTAGTTCCCACTTTTTGCACGTTTTTTAGTTTTAGTTGCAAGATTTTAGTTGCAAGAACACCTTTTGGAGGAACTAAATTAACTCCTCTTTAATCTCACCCAACCTAATAGGAACTACCAATGTGTAAGTATGGTTCACAAATGGTCCTTGAAAGTTTACATACCCCTTACAGAATCTAATAAAATGTGAATAAATTTAACGAAATAAGTGAAAATCATAAAAAATGCATGTTATTTGTAATGTCCAGAGTAAGATATGTTACATAAAAGAAGTACATATTGTTCACAAGGCAAAAACATAGCTGAAATTATTAAAATAACCCCCTGCAAAAGTCTTGTTTTTAATGCTGTGTGTGGTTACCTGATCATCTACAAGTGTAGATTGGAAGGGGTTTGGCTCCCCCAATTTACACTTGATCCCGCCTATAGGACATCAAAACAAGATGTACTGTATGGTCATGGTGAGAAATAGTTTCCTCTGACCTGTATCTTAAATAATAATATTAATAATTCAATTAATAGATAATATTTTTTATATCTACATATAGCTTAAATGTAAAGTACAAGTAGATGCATAGTTTGTATTTTAATAGGCACCTGCTCGCACATGGGAGTTAAACAGTAAAATAATCATCTTTAATTTTACGTGGTCATCCATTTATTGGTGCAGGACTGCAAACTTGTCACCAACCATTTGTTTTATTTGAAAAATAGGTAATCTTTGAGAGAATCACACATCTGCTGAAATAGCCAATCAGAGGTTTCTGTAGGTCTGAATATCCCTCAATATCCCTCAAAACACTGAAATACTATATAAGCATGATTAATAAATTAGATGTAATTGAATTTAATATATCAATTTGCTTCACTGAAGAAAAAGTGGACTTCCAAAACTCAAGACAGCACCAAATCCTTATCATGCCTTATGTTTATTGTTTAGCCTTTTTGATCATACAGACTGATTTATGTAAAGCTTGTGTCATGTTAAAAGTGGAGTTACCGTTAAAGCTCATTTCACCTGAACTCTTGGGTTTCTTGGGAGGCACGCAGGTCTCTGTGCGGAGGGCTGATGTTAGAAGATTAAAGGGCAAATTATACAGTAGGTCTGTGGTTTGAAATGCATCCACCTAGAGATACGGATCTTTGACTGTATGAGTTTTTGGTATCTTAAATGAAACACTGTGGTGAGCTGGCCTGAAATAGCATGTCCTGCATTTGAATTTGGCATTCTCTGTTATAAGACCGCAAGTGAAATAGGGACACTAAAAATCGACTCAACATTAAACCATATTGTATAACTACAGCTGAGTCCCTGCAGAGACAGATGAACTTGATGATAGACATTCAGGGTATTCATAGGGTTGCCTACATGTTTACTCTTACATTATCCTGATTAATATTTGAAGTACAGCACTAGTTCTATTGAATTTTAATTCTAATCTTATCCTAAAGACTTGATAATTGTTATTAATTATCTTTATAACTTGCAAAGACATTTTTACGTTTATTTACATATGCAAATTGCATTATGGAACCTTGATCTATGATTTGGGAACTTTGGATGTTTTACTCTACAATTGTAAGTGATTTCTACTGATATTTTCTTGTAGTTTGTATAAATTTAACATGTTCAAGTTTGTTAAAGAAATTTGTTCTTTTTAGAACTACAAATGTTTAGAAATTAGTTATTAAAACTATTATGTTTAAAATGTGTTGATGTGTTCTTTTCTTTAAATATCACTTGGTAAGTATTTGAATGTAAGAATTAAAAATTTCCCAGGGTGGCTAATAATTTTGCCTTCAACATATCGTCTCAATTTAACAGTAAAGTTTGACAAAATTTGCATTTAGAAGATATAAACCTGACACAAAAATCTAAAGCTTGCAGTTTGTCACTTCCACCTAAATGGATCAACGATTTCTCTGATGTCACCTCATTCTTCAGTTTCGTATAAAATATTCTGACCAATCAAATCCTCTCTAGTATCTAACATGCCCCGCCCGCTTCAAGACACTTCTAATTTGCTTTTTATTAAATGCGCTTGAGCTCAAACACTCCCACTAGCAGAGCTGTGATAAAAACAAAACGCTATTGGTCAGTTTTTATAAAGGGGTGGAGCTACTATATGTCCCACCCTGTCTTCATGTTTCAGTTGAGTTTACGTCAAATTTCGAATCAAAAATACACATTTCAAAGCAAATCATGGGAGATTTAAGGGAACTGTTAATTAATTATATATTTGCAATGATGAAGCTGCAAATAGTTTAGTACATTTGAATAGTAACATTAAATGTAATATCAAATAAAACACCACATATACATAAAATCAAGTACTTCACATGTTTTGGGTGAAGTATAGTTCTATAGTCATGTTTTTGTTCTAGGTCAACCCAGGCTCATTGTAAATTTTTGCAAAACGTAAAATATGTTGCACGTTTCAGTTGACAAATGCACTATAGGGCACAGTCTTTATTTAGGGTATGTTTTGTTTGTATGTTTTTTAATATACATGCCCACGAGAAGGCGGGGCTTTGTCAGATCACCTACAAAACCACTGACCTAAATCCTTCCCTAAACCCAACCAACAGTGTTTTCAAAAGCAAACAGAAGAGAAAAGTGCACTGCAAGCATGTATTTTTACCTTGATTTTACATAGCTTTATTTACTTTAGTGGAACTGTTCTTCACTGGACACAAACCTGCTCTTCATCATAAGTACAACACCTACAAGGTGAGCTACCGAGCAAACTGACCACACCAGCAAAATGGTCTATATGGAGATAGAAAAATGCATTCAAATTACAAATCATAGACACCATTAGGTTGTTTTGTGGTAACTGCACAAAAATAATCCTTTATTCCTCAATAATATGTCCCTGTAAATATCATTAATGTAAAAAGGAACAAAAGTTGTTGCCATACTGCCCGATTGCATTCATTATTTTAACTTACAAACTGCAGTCAAAAACATTAAAGAATGTTTTAACAGTTTTACATTAATGTAGGCTGAAACATGTATTTCCAATGAGTCTGTGTTGTTCTATTGTTCTATGGTCTTTTTTGTTATTCGTTTCATTGATGGTCTGTCTTCCGCAAAGGAAATCATTGTGAAATGGATTCTTTCCACTAGAGTGCTATAAGTATATACCATAAATTTAAGTCATTTAAAAAATATATATATATTAAGGGAAATCGAAATATATTTAAGATGTGGTTGTAATCTTGTGTTCTTAATTCTATTATAAATGGGGTAAAACATATTAACTCATCCAAGTATTCTACAAATACCATTTACTGTAGAAATAATGAGTAGCTTTGTTTATGCTATCCAAAACACAGCCAAGGAATTGCAGTGTTGTGGAAAGCAGGTAAGACAAAAATAAAAGGCAAAAAATATCATAAGTAAATAACAGGGTGAGAATGTGGTAAAATCTGAAAACTTGGTAAAAATCAGATGAGGGCTTTTCTTTTTCTGGATTGCCTTATAAAAATGGGTGGGTGGGTCAATCAGTGCTTTTGAAAACACTATTGGTTGGGTTTAGGGAAGGAGGAAGGTGGGTCAGTCGATCTGTCAGTCAGTCAGTCAGTCGACAGCGGCCTCTGGTGGATTTACGCGAGAACAGGCGTGAATGCCACTCGCAAGAGAAATTTGAGATCTCAAAAAGCGTACACAGAGGCCTCTGGTGGATTTGCAAAGACAAAAACTGCAAAAAAAAAAACGTACCTCCTGGGACGTATTTGGCACTCTTCAGAAATGTATATAGGGGTACGTTTTCAGAATGAGCCTGGGTTGAAAAAAGGATAAGCCTTCAATCCTAAGAACACCATCCCCATTGTCAAACATGGTGGTGGGAACCTAATGTTTTGGGTTTTGTTTAGCTTTTCAGTTGGTGGACCAGGGAACCTGATCACAGTAAATGGCATATACATCACAATTCTGAACAAGAACATCAGGCAGTCTGCAGAGAAACTTGGCCTTGGGCACCAGTGGACATCTCAAAAAATAAAAATTTCACATGAGGGCTAATATTTTTTTTTCCTGTATGTTCATTCATTCATTTTCTTTTCGGCTTAGTCCCTTTATTAATCTGGGGTCACCACAGCGGAATGAACCGCCAACTTATCCAGCATATGTTTTACGCAGCGGATGCCCTTCCAGCTGCAACCCATCACTGGGAACCATCCATACACACTCATTCACACACATACACTACGGTTAATTTAGCTTACCCAATTCACCTATACCGCATGTCTTTGGACAGTTGGGGAAACCGGAGCACCCGGAGGAAACCCACGCGAACACAGGGAGAACATGCAAACTCCACACAGAAATGCCTACCATTTTTTGTAATACTAAAACAGAAAAATACAATGATATATGGCCATATATATTATATACACATATACATATACAAACCTATGTTCATACACTGTAAAAGATATTGCTGCTTTACATTTTTTTGTTGAATTAAATGAACTTTACTAGTCATCTCATCTTACATCAATCAAACTGACAAAACATATTAAGTTACATTTTGTATAAATTAAAACAAAATAAGCTAAAGCAACAAAAATGTTTGTTGTCTTGACCTTTTGTCATTCATTTTTTTACAGCGTATGTCCATATATCAGATTTCTGTACGGGTTTTACAAAAAAGTATGCTGTAAATTTGGTTTACTTGCCTTGTATTTTGTGAGCTGTAAATCAGTGGTGATCACCTGGATGATTTATTCTTGTTCTTTTTTTACTTCCATCGCTACCAGACACATTAGTCTGAAAGAGCAGCACAACAGTGATGTATGTGCAGCACATGCTGATCTAAACAGATGAATTTATGACTATCTCAATCCAAAGTAAGCCTGTGCATGGTGCGTTGGTAATGTGGTAATTAGACGTTGGGTTCAGGAGTCCATAATTTTGCGGTCATCAGTTTGTCACAGAATCCACCACACCACTTTCACAAGTCAAGGCTGAAGGCTTTGTAATAAATGATTACCCCTAAAAATACTCACCAGTGTTTGCTTGCTATTAAATAGATTTTTTTTACATTAAAATGCATTTACAATAAAAGAATGTGTAACATAATATTGCGCTAGTAACGGTTGATAGTATTGTGTCTTTTTAAAAATCAAGATAAAATTGAACAGTTTATTCTACCTAGTAACATTTCAGTTGTGTTTGGTTTCTGTTCTGTGGACTTTGTTTCCATATAGTTACTCAGGTTCGATGATTATGTTCATATGTGTCTGGTTTGGTTAATTATTTTCTTAAACATTCTCCTCAAATTAATCATGTCTATGTTATATTGTAATAATCAAGTTAAATTACATAAATATGAAAAAAATGTCCTTACCAACTAGCAATTGGAAATACAATGCTTCATTTTTAAAACGTATTTCATTAAATAATTTGGTCACACTTTATTTTAAATGTACAATTCGCGCAACCATAAAGTAAGACTTTTCAACCAAGGCTCATTCTGAAAACATACCCCCATATACATTTCTGGAGAGTGCCAAATATGTGGAGGTACCAGGAGGTATGTTATTTGCAGTTTTTGTTTTTCGCGAATCCGCCACAGGGTTGCTGTGTATGCTTTTTCAGATCTCAAATTTCTCTCGCGAGTTGCTTTTGCGCCTGCTCTTCTCACGTAAATCCACCAGATGCCATTGTCGACTGACTGACTGACCGATTGACTGACCCACCCTCCTCCTTCCCTAAATCCAACCAATAGCATTTTCAAAAGCACCGATTGACCCGCCCACCCTCTTCCCTAAACCCAACCAACAGTGTTTTCAAGAAAAGCCCTCATCTGATTTTTACCACGTTTTCAGATTTGACCACATTCTCACCCTGTTATTTACTTGTTTATTTTAGTTTTGGGCTTTTGTTTTTGTCTTACCTGCTTTCTGGAACCGTTCTTCGCCGGACTCGAACCCCGTCATTGTGGTCAACTCCGCTCCATGTCACAAGCCAGTTAACGTGCGCAGCGAGCCACTGGACAAACTGATAACAGCGGAAAGGCATCCACATGGAGGTAAGCGGTCAGCTGGTAAGCGCGAAAAGGAACAGCGTCATACTGCCCCGTAGCGTTCGTTTTAAAGATGAAATGCAGCCATACGTACACCTGGCTACATAATTCGCGATCTGCAGAAATGTATATAGGGCTACATTTTCAGAATGAGCCTATGTTGAGACTTTTAGTTCAATAAACCTCTAATTAGCTGCTTATTAATATTTAGTAAGGTAGAAGTTTGGTTTAGTTATTAGGAATGTAAAATAAGATCATACTTTATTAATAAGATATACATGTTTTTAGTGCTTATAGACAGGTAATAAGCCAGTCATAAATAGTGTGAATTGCTACTTAAACTAAAATGTTATTGTTAATTTTAATTTTCCTTCAAGTAAAAAAAAAAAAAAAGTATGATAACACATTCCTTGTTACTTACTATAGTAATTACAATGAATTATGCATAATTACATACAACATAAACATAACCTAATCAATATTACTCAATGAATAGTTATACTGTAACAAGGACACCCTAAAATATAGTGTAACCAAAACCTTTAATTAACCAAAAATTAACTGCTCTTAATAAATGCCAGATCTATTTATAGTTCAATTTAATATTCATAATAAGCTAAATGAGTGTTGTGATGAGTGAACATTTATGTAGCCTACATTTCATTAAACTTAAAAGACGCACTATATTCTGCTTTCGAATAATAATAATAATAATTATAATAATAAATACTTACAAACATTTGCAATAACATAACTTTGAAGAAATATGTTGTACAAAACGAATCCCTTATTTCTATTGGTCTACAGTCACACTCAAAATGTAATGTAAGTGGGTTGCATTTGCCGTTTAGACAGTCACCTTTCACACTTATGCTAAATAGACTAAATAATGGCACTTTATATTCTCGCTCTGTCAGTGCAGTCAGTATGTTTGGAGTCTGGTTCTTCCTTCACACATCACATATCTTGTTTTCAGACTTCTGATTGGCATCACTCAGTAATGTCAAAGTCTGATAACAGCGCCTCTTCAGAAACGCATGCAGTCAGACAAGTTTAATAGCTCAAGTCGCCCATTAGAGACGATGCTATCATGCTAAGATGTCTATCCAGCCTTTTGGAAGCGCCAAGCATTTCCGCACACCATTTTCAACCAGGAGTTTACCATTGTTTATTATTCACTTGAAGGCACTAAATGTTTTTGTCACATTTGGTTTCTGTTCCATGGTCTTTTAGTGTGTGTTTTCTTGTTTGTTGTTATGGGTTTTATTTGGTTTATTGATTGTGTTCACCTGTGCCTTGTTTGGTTACTTATCATTTTATGCTTTATAGTTTCTTTAATTTGTTGTGCCGTAATGACTTTACTGTTATGCCGTCACATTTTCATTTCTGTTTGTTTCCTTTATTTTGTTAGATTCAATTCCTAAAAGTAAATTTGCATTAAAATACAGTATAATATTAATGAAGTAACCCTAAATTTAAGTATCTAATTTAAAGTTTTACATTCAAAAGTTTATACAATTTGAATTTGAATTAGCTTATTATTTAATTTGATTTTTTTAAAAGTGTTAGTTAAGTTTACAGTAAAAAATATTTTTTAATTAATAAACTACAAATCCCATTAAAATGTATTTTAGTTTACCATAAATGTTATCCATACATCCAACACTACACATTAACCATATTTCAAAGACAAAACAAGTTATGAATAACTATTTCATGTAAAACTATCTGCTTCCACGTTCAGTATGGCAATAAATGTCACGTTGAAACTGATATTAGTAGCTTTTAACACTGAACAAAGCACATAATCAGTAACTGAGGGGATCATTGTCATAGTAGTTTACTGTACAGTATCTACATATACTGTAGATATGACGTGGTGTACCAAAACCTCTGGTATATAAAATTATGATTTCTGTTTACAGCAGATGTTAAAACTAATCTTTTAAAAAGTATTTTACAACATAACTGTACATATATAGCTTGTGGAGACCCATGACTCAACCAAACATAACTCAAACTGAGCAAAACCACAGTCCTTGTAATATTTTTTGCATTATGTAACACCTGGCTGAGGTGGTGATGTTGACCTTGCTATTGAACTCTCGATTGCCCGAATCGCAGCTCTGAAAACATTTAACAGGATGTTTTGCTATTCAGTTTCTGTCAGGAATACTACTGCGTTTCCGTTCCCTTTTTCCGTCTCCTTTCTTCACCCCACTCCCTCTTTCTTTCTCATTTTAATCCACTACCTGGCTCATTGTCTTCTCCTTTGTACCTCTTCTCCTTTGCTCTAGGAAGTCTGCATTGGTTCCTGCAAAACAAACTGGTAGACACACCTTATCTATGCTTTTATCTGTTTTTCCTGAGCGAGGATGAGGGCCTTGTGTCATGTTCAGTTGAGTGTGGTTATGAATGAGGAGAGCAGGTCTGAATCAGTCTGCTTTTGAATGCTTGAACTCCTCTACAGGACTCGCTCACAAATGACCTGTTCTTCTCCGAGCGGTGACATAATTACTAACAGATTTCACTACATAGCACTGCAGAGGTCAAGCACTGAGCTGAATAAAAGAGACTTTTGATACACGTTTTGTTTAATGTAGGTGAGGTTTAGGATGAGGGAGATGTGGGTTTCTCTTGTTTTTTTATCCATTATTTATTATTTGATTTTTTTTTTAAATGCCAATGGAAACATAAGCACTTTATATGCTGAATTTGACAGTAAATTTCTCAAATAATTACAAAGAACCCATTGACAATCAATTTTGCATTGAAAAGCCTAAATTTGTTGTCAGATGTATTCCATTAATCTTTGCTTTAATTTTATTTGTGGAGACCAATTCTCACCTTTAACTAGTTGCTTATTAACTTCCATTTTACCTTACTAATATTAATTAATTGGGCATGACTTACAAAAAGCAGCACCTATCATTATTTAAGGCCTTGCCATGAGACAAATTAATGAAGAGCATGCCCGATTTAAGATATATGTCTTTTGAAGTGAGGGTAAAATGGTCTTGGGCATATTAATTATGTTAAAAATGGCTGGAATTAGATGTTTATCGTTATGTAAATGCACTGTAAAAATTTGGTGGTTGTCTTAATTTTTTTAAGTTGAATCAAATTAGGGGCAACACGGTGGCTCAGTGGTTAGCACTGTCGCCTCACAGCAAGAAGGTCGCTGGTTCGAGTCCCGGCTGGGTCAGTTGGCATTTCTGTGTGGAGTTTGCATGTTTTCCCTGTGTTCGCGTGGGTTTCCTCCGGGTGCTCCGGTTTCCCCCACAGTCCAAGACATGCACTATAGGTGAATGGAATAAACTAAATTGGCCGTAGTGTATGCAGTGGTGGAAAGAGTACTGAAAAATCATACTCAAGTAAAAGTTCCATTACTTGTCTAAAAATGTAGTGCAAGTAGAGTAAAAGTATCTGTTGTAAATATTAGTCAAAGTATGAGTAAAAAGTAGCCCTTTCAAAAGTACTCAATAGTAGTGAGTAGAGAGTATTACGCTATGAAAAGTTGATGCATTTACATGTAATTTGTGGATGTGTGTAAACGTAACATTCTGTAGTGCATCTAGTTATTTCCCAGCAGGCACACAATGTCATAAGACGTTAATATTTGGTTAGATTTAGGTTGTGACGTCAGGTGACCAAAATTCAATGTCTAGCCAGCGTCTAAGGGCAACGTTATTTTGATGTCCAATAATGAAATCAAATTACGTTGATATTTGGTTGATTTTAGGTTGTGTTAGAAAGTGACCAAAATCCAATGTCGAGTCAACATCTTAAACCAACGTCATGTTGACGTCAAATACTGACATTTATTCATCATGTATGGCAACCAAAAGTCAATGTCTGATAGACGTCATATTGGTAACGTCCAAACAACATCAAGCTGGAACATCACTAGACATTGATATTTGGTTGATTTTAGGTTGGACGTTGGACATTGACATCGGCCTAATGTTGAGTTCTGACGTCAACCCGATTTTCATTTCCAAACAAAATGCAACGTCCCCACAACGTTGGGGTACAACGTCAATCTGACGTCATGTTGATGTCCTGTGCCTGCTGGGTGTTTAAGGCCATTTCGGTCATCGTACAGTAAACATCTGTCATCTTCTCATCAGTGACATGCATCTAAACAGTCTCTGGGTCATTGCATGTAAAGATGTTGGACGTCTTCTTGGACACTTTTAATGCTTCTAAACAGTTTGCTGCTTTTATAAATCGCTCATGTCTTGAGGTTGTTCAGTATGATGCAATTTACTTTCTATTTGTGATTTGATTGGACAGGAATCACAGGACTGATTTTTCTAATCCCCATAGACAAGAAAAAATAAAGTAGTAACTGCAGGTTAAAGGAAAGTAGTGGAGTAAAAGTACCAATACTGCACTAAAAATGTACTCAAGGGAAAGTAAAAGTACACATTTTTAAATCTACTCAGTAAATTACAATTCCTGAGAAAAACTACTCAAATTACGGTAATTTGAGTATTTGTAATTTTTTTACTTTACACCCCTGAGTGTATGTGTGTGAATTAGTGTGTATGGATATTTCCCAGTACTGGGTTGCAGCTGGAAGGGCATCCGCTGTGAAAAACATATGCTGGATAAGTTGGCGGTTCATTCCGTTGTGGCAACCCCTGATTAATAAAGGGACTAAGCCGAAGGAAAATAAATGAATGAATGAATCAATCAATCAATAAAATCAAATTAACCTTGAGGCATTTTAACTTATTACATTTAACTGACACAAAACTTGTACAACTTTAAGCTTGTACAACTTTACAAAGCTTGTATAACTTAAAAAAGTAAGTTAGAAACATGATTAACTTGGTTTTACAACTTCATTTATTCATTCATTTTCCTTCGGCTTAGTCTCGCCCGATTTTACAACTTATTGATAATATATACACTCACCTGCCACTTTATTAGGTACACCTTACTAGTATCGGGTTGGACCCCCTTTTGCCTTCAGAACTGCCTTAATCCTTCGTGGCATAGATTCAACAAGGTACTTGAAATATTCCTCAGAGATTTTAGTCCATATTGACATGATAGCATCACACAGTTGCTGCAGATTTGTCGGCTGCACATCCATGATGCGAATCTCACGTTTCACCACATCCCAAAGGTGCTCTATTAGATTGAGATCTGGTGACTGTGGAGACCATTTGAGTACAGTGAACTCATTGTCATGTTCAAGAAACCAGTCTGAGATGATTCGCACTTTATGACATGGCTCGTTATCCTGCTGGAAGTAGCCATCAGAAGATGGGTACACTGTGGTCATAAAGGGATGGACATGGTCAGCAACAATACTCAGGTAGGCATGTGGTGTTGACACGGTGCTCAGTTGGTACTAATGGGCCCAAAGTGTGGCAAGAAA
This sequence comes from Danio jaintianensis, assembly GCA_903798115.1. Lineage (NCBI taxonomy): Eukaryota > Metazoa > Chordata > Actinopteri > Cypriniformes > Danionidae > Danio > Danio jaintianensis. The sequence goes on along the minus strand of CAIGQV010019081.1, from coordinate 6,101,807 downwards.
ATATCCTCCACACCATTTCACCACCACCACCAGCCTGAACCGTTGATACAAGGCAGGATGGATCCATGCTTTTATGTTGTTGACGTCAAATTCTGACCCTACCATTCGAATGCTGGAGCAGAAATCGAGACTCATCAGACCAGGCAACGTTTTTCTAATCTTCTATTGTCCAATTTTGGTAAACCTGTGCGAATTGTAGCCTCAGTTTCCTGTTCTTAGCTGACAGGAGTGGCACCAGGTGTGGTCTTCTGCTGCTGTAGCCCATCCGCTTTAAGGTTTGATGTGTTGTGCGTTCAGAGATGCTCTTCTGCATACCTCGGTTGTAACGAGTGGTTATTTGAGTTATTGTTGTCTTTCTATCAGCTCGAACCAGTCTGGCCATTCTCCTCTGACCTCTGGCATCAACAAGGCATTTGCGTCCACAGAACTATTTTCTATTTTTCAGACCATTCTCTGTAAACCCTAGAGATGGTTGTGAATGAAAATCCCAGTAGATCAGCAGTTTCTGAAATACTTAGACCAGCCCGTCTGGCACCAACAACCATGCCATGTTCAAAGTCACTTAAATCACCTTTCTTCCGCATTCTGATGCTCTGTTTGAACTGCAGCAGATCGTCTTGACCATGTCTACATGCCTAAATGCATTGAGTTGCTGCCATGTGATTGGCTGATTAGAAATTTGCGTTAACGAGCAGTTGGACAGGTGTACCTAATAAAGTGGCCGATGAGTGTATATTAAGTCTATGTTATCTGTACAAGTATCTGTACATCCCTATTAATCCATTCTCATTTCAATTTACTGCATTTAATATAAGATTATATACAGTATAGCCAAAAATACACTGAATGGGTCAAAATTACCAACTTTTCATTTAAGCCAAAAATGATTAGAATATTAAGTAAAGATCATCTTCCATGAAGACCTTTTGTAAATGTTTGATTACCAATGTGCATTGTTAAGAATTTTATTCAGATTTTTTTAAGGTTATTTTCTCAGTCTTTCCTCAGAAACCCTCAGCTTCCAGTTTTTCAAATAGTGTTATCTCGGCTGAATATTGTCAGATATTATTCAGCTTTTAGCTGATGTGTGAATTTCATACAATTGACACTTAACCTGTTTTTTGTCATCCAGGGTAAATTATTATAATTTTCTATATTTTATAATTATTAGACATTCAACTTTTTAAGGGCCTAAAACAATTGCAATGATTTCCCATTGAAGTTTATTCTTTTATTTGTGTACCAAGTGTCATTTTAAATTAATGCAAAAGTGCACCTTTTTCTACCAGGTTATTTTTTGAAAGAAAAACCACACTAGCAAATTCTTGGGAGTTTTAAAAATAATCTTCCTACAATGTTTTCATTTCAATCCATTTAGTATGGTTTTGCAACATATGTATGTTTGGTTTATTATTATGAGTAGTTTATTTTCATACATTTGACTGAGATTAGCCATTAAGCAGTGCGTTTATTCTCAAGCGGCACCAGCGGTGGCTTTGCTTGTCATAACAAAAGTATTTACTTTCAGTGCGAAGTATATCTTGTTAAGTCGGGTTTTTTCCCCTCTCAGATTAGTATTTTGATAAATATCCCCTTCATTGTCTTCCGTAACAATGCACAAAAGCCTGCAATTGATGTCAGCACTAAATGCCCAGCTCTCCTGCCCACAGCGGCTAGTCTTTAGAGACGCGGGTTTCTTTTTCCAATGGTTTGGCAGGGCGGTTATGCAGAGGGACAGAGAGGGGGTCTGTGATGGGGTGAAAACTTGCAGCAGCCTTTGGGACAATTACAAGAGAAACAGCCGACGGCTCCTGTGTTTCATATCCCCCCCCTCCGAACTCCTGCGAGTCTGTGTCTGTTGGCCTGCAGTGAATGCCTGCTTTGTGTTCTCACACCTCACGTAATGAACTGGGGTATTATGGAGCCGGTCTGAGGTGTCCGCGCTCACGATAAAGCACACAAGATGTCAATTAGTGTTGTGAGCCAACCTTTCATTCATGCTTTATTTATGCTGTTTATTTTCATTAGGCGCAATTATTTCTGACATGATGTTTCACTGGGATGTAAAGGTATGAATTGCTCAATGATTGGGCTGTCGCTCAGTCCTCGGGGAGCTGGGTTGTGTCACATTTCGTCTTGGGATGTGAAGTTGACATGTTATTGTATGGTCCAAATTTAAAGGGGACCGTTTATGCAAAAATTACTTTATAAGGGGTTTAAACACAGCTGTGTGGCAGCAGTGTGTAAATATAGACCGCTTCTAATGATACAAAATTAATTAATTCTATTTTTTTATTTTAAAAAAAAGTGACTGTAGAAACACTTTGATTGACATTCTCCCTTTGTATGTGTCATCAGTGGGGGAAGCCCTGCCCATTAGTGATGATCTATTTCTCAGTAGCATAAACAGCCCTGAGTGAGAAGCAGCCATCTGCCATTAGATTTTTAAATGAGTTTTGTGACACATAAGCATTTATAGCTCCATCCTCCATCCTGGAAATACATTGGAAATTCATTTGAAATACATACTTCCGCCTACATTTTTGTGAAACCGCAAAAATATACTTCAACATAAGTCTGACCGCAGATTGTAGGTTAAATTAAAGGTCCCGTGAAGTACTTTGAAATGTGCATTTTTATTCCATGTTTGACGTAATCTAAACCAAAACACGAAGAGACAGTGGGACATAGTGTAGCCCCTCCCCTTGTTATAAATAGCGTTTTGCTTTATCACCGCTCTGCCAGTGAGAGTGGTTGACCTCAAGCACATCAAATGTGAAGCGTCTTGAAGTGGGCGGGGCACGTCAGATACTAGAGAGCATTTTATTGGTCTTGATTTGATGAGAAACTGAAATATGAGGTGACGAGAGAAAAAAACGTTGATCCATTTAGGCAGAAGTGACAAACTACAAGCTTTACAAGTTTATATCAGTTTTACATCTTCTAATTGCACATTTTGTCACTGTTTTGGAGCACACTAGCTTATAGATATCCTAAAAACTAACAATACTGATACATCTAAAACGTACATCTAAAAAACGTTATTTTAATTTCATGGGACCTTTAAGGCCACAAGGCAGTATGGTGCTAACTTTTCGTAGCCCGACCTTCTCATGGACGTGTACAAGAAGGATGTTTTCTAAAACGTACAACAAAATATAACCCAAGTAACGCATTTCAGATTCACAAAACTGTAGACATCGGCCTCTAGTGGATTTGTCATTTGAAACACGCAACAAAACATATCCGGAGCAATGTCATTTTTACATTTTGCACAAATGTAAGCTGAGACACATATTTCCAATGAGCCTAGGTTGTTTCGTTCACTATATATTACCAACTACTGGCCTGGCATTCATAATATAGCGTTAATAGTAATTTTCAGACATCTATGTGAACATGGATTGTTTTGACGAAGTTGTCGCCTGTTTGTTAAACTAAAAAAGGAAAAAAGAAATAGTCTAAAGAAATAAGATTCAATGTTTACTGGGTATATAACACTTAATTTGATTAACATTTTAGTATAATAACAATTCATATACAGTAAGGGTTTCCATGTAATGAAAAAGCATCATAGCCCTCATTCTGAAACTCCTCCATTAGCTCGTATAATTTCAATCCATCATCCTACTATCACTCCTCTGCCCTGCTTTCTCTCGCTCGTCTCTGTAATCTAATCTGTGCAGATAAGCTGTATCATCCCCTGTCCTGGTGGTGCTTGTCAAACATGTCTGACCTCATGTCTGATCTCCCTCTACTGTCTCTTTTATGGGATTTCTGAGTATAAAAAAATGCATTATCAACTTTTGGTGCATTCAAGCCCTCATGAGAAATTTATAGAGCATCTTTTTCTATTCTTATTCAATTTATGAAGTTGCTGTAAAATTAATTGCAGTATATTCTACTTTAACTGTACAAATATTTTGTAAATGCAATAAAACTACTGCCAATACATACATTGCATCCATTGCATCTTTGTTTTCTTAGTGACATTCCCCTGATTCGAAAACTCTGCCAAACACAATTACGACTCCAGTAAACCAGTAAATGAGAGGATTCTGATAGAACTAAAATACACACCACGTATGTTTATGCTAAATATAATCTATCAGTAAACATACTGCTTTATGGGACATGTTTTTGGCAGTTTTTTTATTTACTCTAAATGTTTAAATCTGTCTTAAGTTGTTCATCTATGGACAGGGATTGCAGCAGCATATCGTCTAGTAATCCTTTATCAGTTGTGTTGCTTATCAGTAACAAACCAATTTTCTTCAATTTGTTAATAAATTATGCTTAAAGTAACACAAAAATCATGCAGTGGGAACATTTTTGACAAATTTTGGCAAAAAGGAGCCTACATGTTTAATTAAGCAATCAAATGATGGAAAACTTATAATGGAAAAAGTTGTATTAAATGGGATGCTTTTAATAAACAAAACAAAACTTTCTTTTCCTTTTTGGTCACAGTATGTTCTGGGAGAAAATATAATTGATTTACGGTAACAAATGTGATAGTAAATAAACATTGAGCCTTTAAAATATTTGTATTGTCCATTTAAAAATATTTGAATGTTGAATTAATAATTCTATAAATACAACAGGGGAAATTTCTTCTGTGTTGTGTAGCAGCTAGTAAACAAATCATGTTTTTTGCTACTGTCACAGAATCACCTTTAGACAAACTTGTCTTTAGATTTAAATCTGATAGAATTTTATAAAATAATAATAATAATAATATTATTATATAATTTCAGCATTTTATAGGAATTAAATAATAATAATACTTTTACAAAAAGTATAATAATAATAATAATAATAATAATAATTTCAGCCATATTTGCTACATTAATAAAAACATCAAAAAAACAAAAAAATAGTAAACGTTGAATAAAAAATGCCAATAAAAAAAAAACGGGTAATACTTTAAGGTGTCCTTGATACTCATTGTTCCTACTATAATAATAATAATAATAATAATAGTGAAAATAAAAATTGTCAATTAAAAACCTGGTAACACGTTATTTTAAGGTGTCCTTGATACTCATTGTTCCTACTATAATAATAATAATAATAATAATAATAATAATAATAACAACAACAACAACAACAATAGTGAAAATGAAAATTGTCAATAAAAAAAAACTGGTAACATTTTATTTTAAGGTGTCCTTGATACTCATTGTTCCTACTATAATAATAATAATAATAATAATAATAATATTAATAGTAAAAATAACACTGGTAACACTTTATTTTAAGGTGTCCTTGATACTCATCGTATCTACTTTAATAATAATAAAGTTAAAGGTTAAGTCCGATTGTCTCTGCACATTAGGTTGATATAAAGCATTTTAACTTGGAACAAAATAGCACACTTCTCCATAGCGGTTACACATCACTGAACCCCTATTGTTCCCTGCCGTCCGCAGAGCTTTCAGAAGGATTAAAACCAGATCCCCACCAGTCCAACAATGCCTTTCTCTGCGGGGGTGTCCCAAAGACACTCACTCCCAGCATACCGTCAACTTTTCTGGCTCGTAACCTGTGTCATGTTTCCAGATTGTACCTGGTTAAGAGGAACGGCTGTCAGCCTGGCACCAGGAAGCCTTATATAAACATCTCCACCTGGCACCCAGCAGTGAAGGAGTCCTGAAAGCTGTCCTTCTTTTCCAAACACACGTCGCAGGCATGTGGAGACACAGCAGAGGCTGCAAAACCTGCACAAGAGCTCACTCGGAATGGTGAAAATACACTCGCACAAATATAGGTTACAAACAAATTCTTAAAACAACTACGTTTGGTTTTAGTGTGAAGAATATTTTAATAACTTAAAGAACCATTTGGTCCTTTTGCGGGGAAAAAAATCTAGATGTTAGGGTCTTCATGGAAACATTAAAGTCAAGTTTTTTTTTTTTTTTAATTGTGTAAATAATTTCAATTAAAATTGCATAATTCTTGTATATAAACAAACCGCCTACAATCAATATATTATTTATTTAAAGTGCACTTATTCTGGCTCTTTGAAAATGTAGTATGTGATATTTAGAGAAAATGCTTTTCTAAAAGTTTTTCAATTAAATTTTCTTTTAAATAAAAAAAAATTATGTTTGTTTATAAATAAATAAAATAAATAAATACATATTTGTTGTTTATTTTTGTTTATAAATAAATAAATAAAATATACACAAACTGTTCTTAGTGAGGAAAACAAATCTTCGAATTCTTCAAGATTCTCAAAGCATACTATTCATTCTTTCATTTATTCGTTGTTTTTTCTCCAGAGAGATATAACCATTACACAAAAAAAGGTATGTATTTTGTGTTGAAGTCTTTTAGATCTGTGTATGTATTAGGTACATTTAAGCTTCAAAAACTTCATATAAAAATTATATATTAAGCAGTTTTTCCAAATCTCACATACTCTCATATATTTTTACATGTACTTTGATTACTAATATAAAGTAAATCATTTTTTTAATGACTCATAAGCAATCATGAACTTTTTTCTTATATAACAAATGACCTGTGCCTCAGAGGATGAAGATGAAAGGCAATGAACGTGCAGTGGATTTTGGAGGCGTGACACCTCTCTTTGAGAGCACATTCGCTCAAGATAGTTCTGAATGATAATAATACTGTGATGACACATTTTGGCTGATGGAGTTTAGAATGACCAAATAGACATTTCAGATGTTTTAAAACGTGGTTGGTCTACTGGTTTGTTCATTAATTCTGTTCCACCGCACCTATTTTTATCACATAATCTGTTAAAACAAAATCACATGATTTTTTTTATTTGCATACTGGAGTTTATTCAGTAAATGTATCCCACATTTATTCTTATCGAATCAAAAGGTTATCCTACTTGCAGTAGTTGTGCGCATGCATTTTTAAAGTCCATTTTCAAAATGTATGTGCATCTTGGTGTTTCCATTAAACATTTTTTATGAAATATATATGAAATATTCTAAAATGCACATATAAATTGTTTGAGGAAAACTGTAATACTGTAGCTGTGGCTGCTTTTTTTCCAACATTCTTCAGAATATCCTGTTTTGTGTTCAACAACACCAAAAAGAAACTCAAAGATTTAGAACTAAATGTGAGGAAACGATGAGGAGGGTAAACTATCCATTTAAGAAACTGTAACCCAGTAGGATAAAATTCTACAGGTTTTTAGGTTTGTGAAGTAGTTTAAAGGTTATTTATTTATTTATTTTTATGCAGTTCTAGAACTAAATCTAAAAATGCGTTTTGTGATTATTTATGAATGAATATACATCTCTGTGTTCCTTTTAATCACAAAGGAAATTCTAACATGCTTGTTTCTCCGAGTTGAGTGATCAAAGTTGCTATCTGAACGTGTTCTTAAAGACACACACACTGTAAAAATATCCGTAAATTAGCAGTTTTCCATATTTTGTGATTCATCTTTATTTTTTTTTTCTCAGTTTATTTATGCTTTTAAATCACATTATGAGACCTTGAGCTTTCTTCTGACAACTTTTAACCTTAAAGAGTTGGAAAAAGTGACTTTTATTAACATTTTTAATAGTTTAAAATGATATTCTGTTATTTTACAGATTTATTTCTCTATATATTATTTCTTATACATTATATTACTTTAAACTACTAAAATGTCAATAAAAGTCACTTTGTTAAACTGTAGAGTTGAATTTTCAACATCAAAAGTCGACAGAGCAGAGGTCAACATCCCATAATGCAATTCACAACCGTAAACAAACAGACAACATAAAATACAGAAACGGTTAACATATTTTTTTACAGTGCATACTAATATAACATTAAAACAGAGATGTATATTCCTTCATAAATGATCACAAAACTCATTTTAGCTTTAGTTCTGTTCTAGAATCACATTAAAAAAAAACTTCAAATTATTTCACAAACTTAAAAACCAGTAGAATTTTATCCTACTGGGTTACAATACATTTTGTCAGTCTAATCAAATACAGGTGTAAACAATGTCTAAAACCTGTCTGCACGTCTGCTTTTGACTACTTCCAGAGGTAAAGATCCAAAAACCTTACAGTTGAAGTCACAATTATTAGCCCTTTTTAAAAAATATTTCCCAAATGATGTTTTACAAAGCAAGGAATCTTTCACAGTATTTCCTATAATATTTGTTCTTCAGGAGAAAGTCTTGTTTGTTTTATTTTGGCTAGAATAAAAGCAGTATTTAATTTTTTTTAAAACAAGGTCAATATTATTAGCCCCCTTAAGCAATATATTTTTTCAATTGTCCACAGAACAAACCATCCTTATACGACTAGCCTAATTACCCTAACTAATTAATCTAGTTAAGCCTTTAAATGTCACTTTAAGCTGAATACTAGTATCTTAAAAAAAAATCTAGTAAAATAGTATGTACTGTCATCATGGCAAAGATAATAGAAATCAGTTATTAGAAATTAGTTATTAAAACTTTTATGTTTAGAAATGTGTTGAAAAAAATCTTTCCGTTAAACAGAAATTGGGGAAAAAAAATATATAAGATGGCTAATAATTCTGACCTCAACTGTACATTTCTGCCCTCAATAAAATAACGAAGTGGTTAAAAGAGAACAAGACAAGAGAAAAACACATTGCTGTTTTTATCTATTAGTCAATCTACTAAAGTACATCTTAACACCAGGTGTTAACAGGGTCAAACATGTATAAATTTGGCCATCAGATTAAAGTGTTACCAGACTTTGTTGGAGGAAATAATCTAATTCTCTCAGTCCTATAAGCAGGTTGATTTCCAAGAACTGTCTGGACAATAAGTGTTTTCCTTGGAAAGTTAAAAAAGCCACATTTTTCTGAAAAAGCTGTATTACTGTCACTGCTACTGAAAAAAAAGAGCTGCTACTTTAAGTTATTGCAAGAGAACAAGGAACAACAGTGTCTTGCCGGCCACCATATGCCAGAAATTATCATACAAATTTGCCTTTGTATCCATTTTTAAAACGCAAGAGAAGAATTGAGGCTTTATTCGGGCCGGGGTTCGACTGTTTACTCTTCTACCTTCAGGGCCAGAGGACAGAAAAAGAGCGAGGGAGACTCTGGTTTGAGTAAATGAAGGGAAAGGTAGAGCACTGTAAGGTATAGAGGGAAGAAAAGGGGTGGAGGGACGCAAGAAAGGAGCCCTTTGAGTGACAGTAATTTAGAAACCTGCGCTTTTTATGAGTTTCCTGCTCTTAGAAAAACATACAGAGAAAAGGGGCCCGATTCAAAGCGTTCTCTTTGCCCACAAGCTCTCATGGCAACACTGCATTACATGCTAGTGCATGTGCCTTTAAAATCTGGGGAGGTTTGAGCCTATTTGTGTATATACTGTATATTGTATCATTTGTATGTCAGTCTAAAATTAATGAATGATTTTATTTATCAAAATAATCCATATAATGTATGAGCTCAATTTGAAATGCTCTTCAAATCAATGCATTAAAAATGTGGTTTCACAGATTGTTTTTTATAAAATGTTATTAAATCCATTTAATTGTATTAAATGGAATTAACTAAACCTAATTAAGACTTAAGTACACCTTAATATTAAAGTTCATAATTAGACTGTTATCTTAATATACATAAAGCATAAATGACAATTTAAATGTTTGATATTGCATGTACATTGTACAGCAAAAAATAAAACAATAATAATAATAATAATAATATATTTTCCAGTACAAATATCTCAGTATTTGTATGGCAAGATACATTTGCTTAAATGTAATTATGTCTTGTTTTTACTGTTTTGCAGTGCAAAGTTCAAATCAGATTCAATAATCTGAAGCACATCAAATGAAGCACGTGCTTTTAAAAGATAAAAGCTTTTTTAAAACGTTATGTCAAATGTATTTTTAAATTAGGATGTAAGATCAAGAACAATTATACAATTAGAAGTGTATTTCTGTTTCTTCTTTCTTTTTTTTTAATCCAGTGGTACACTATACTCAGTATATGTACTCGTAAACAGTGTTCCGCAGTTCCTTTATAAGAGTAATTAGTTATAGTTACTAGTTACGTCTTACAAATAGTAACTGAGTTACATAATTATAAAAGTAACTAATTACCAGGGAAAGTAGCTATTGTGTTACTTAAAAAAAAAAAAAATCAAAGTTGACAAATGACTATAAATAAATATAAAACATTGTACACTCATCTACACTATTTTAATGATGTTGTGGGACAATGTGAGAGACAACGGCAGCATGTCGCAACTATATATCTAGATATTATTTTGTTTAATTCTGTCTGAGTAATAAGTGTTTGCGGTGGAGAAAAATTAAGTTATATTTGCTTTGACGTCGTGGCTTTGTCTCCTCCTTTGGTAGCAGAGCTCACGTTATCACCTACGTACGTAGCCACTAATTTTGTGGCAGCATGTGACGACGTGAGGTGCTTCATTAGATTAGAATTGTTTGTCACAGACGCAGAGAGACTCTTTTTTCCTGGGCATAAGTTGCACGATTAATAAACATTCTTGCCTTTCACCTCAACGAGGGAAAAGTAGTGCTTATATTTCCAGTTTGCAAACGCTACCTTTGAACTTGTTGGATTTGCCATCGTTCTGACTCCAGGTTATTGGTGTGTGTGACTGTGCATGTGCTTGTGTGAACACCCGCACTACTCTGCCTCTGACTGGCAAACGATGGAAATGTACTCTATCTAAGCCAATCATTACGTTCTCAGTTACACCACGTTCACAGACACACCAATGATCATCACTGGTTGGTTATGTGTCTCGCCCCAGCCCCGAACACACACACAAACACAAACACACACACACACACACACACACACACACACACACACACACACACA
>CAIGQV010019081.1:6042911-6081662 GCA_903798115.1 Danio jaintianensis | reverse complement strand
GTGTGTGTGTGTGTGTGTGTGTGTGTGTGTGTGTGTGTGTGTGTGTGTGTGTGTGTGTGTGTGCAGGGGCACCGCTGACCGGTTCAGAAAATTTTTGACAGAATTTTTTTGGTGGGCCCTCTAAGTGACGGAGGGGTGGGGTGGTGGTGCAGGTTCGCGGACAAAATTGAAGAGCGGGGGGGAATTAGGGGCCCCCTAATAGTAACTCCTGGGGCCCCTAAAGTGTGTGGGCCCTTAGAATAGTCCTAACTCGTCCTGGAACACACCAAACCAACTAGACGGACCAACGATAACTGATGACCTGAACATTAGCTTGGTGTATCCCGGCCCTTAGAGGTCTTGTACAGTACATGCCTCTATGGGTCTTTGCTTTTTTGGGAGTAGGACAAACAGCATATTAAGGAGGTGGTCGTAATGTTTTGGCTCATCCATGTGTGGCCTACTATACTGTAATTACATGGCACTACTGTTGGATAGAAAGGGCTGCCCATCCACGTGTCCAGCTACATTAATGTAGATTTCCATTACATGGCTCCCACTGGGAGGTTAAAAGCAGTTGTGTGCTTGCCCAGAAAGTTCAAGCTTCATAAAACAATGAGGTGAAGGCTAACTGTTGAAAACACTAACACTCGTTCTCATTTGTTCGGTTCATTGTTTTCAGTTCACTCTCCTAAACTATCTCTCTCTTTCTCTGACCTTTACAATCTGTTTCTGCTCTGCTAAACAACTGCTTAGCTCTCAACAGCATTTGATAGATTATTTTGATTGTTCATAACACACTTGTATTTATGAACAGATACAGTTGAAGTCAGAATTATTAGCCCTCCTGAATTATTAGCCCCCTTGTATATATTTTTTTCCAATTTCTGTTTAATGGAGAGAAGATTTTTGTCCACACACTTCTAAACAATATTTTTAATAACTCATTTCTAATAACTGATTTCTTTTATCTTTGCCATGATGACAGTACATAATATTACTACATATTTTCAAGATACTAATATTCAGCTTAAAGTACAATATAATTAGGCAAGTTAAGGTAATTAGGCATGTCATAACAGTGGTTTGTTCTGTAGACCTTTGAAAAAATATATTGCTTAAGGGGGCTAATAATATTGACCTTAAAATGGTTTAAAACTGTTTTTATTCTTGCTGAAATAAAACAAATAAGACTTTCTCCAGAAGAAAAAATATTATCAGAAATAATGTGAAAAATGTTCTTGCTCTGTTCATTTGGGAAATATTTGAAAAAGAAAAACAAAAATTGATAATAATGTTGACTTTAACTGTACATAGAGCTACAATAACACTTATTTCGATCCCCTTTAAATATTCTGTTGAACTATCCCATGTATTTTGGGTATTCCAACTATATCACAGTATCAGTAATAGAAAAAAATGGCTTCCTTTAAGGAGAGATCTGAGGGTAGAGGAGGCGTGGAATGTCATTTCTGATCCTCTGTTTATCTTCTACAGAAAGACACTATTTATCTCCAATTTTCCCTCCTCTGGTTCCTACATACACATCACAAATAAACTGATCCTTTATCAGCACACAACCATATAAACAGTGACAGACGCAGTGCAAACACACTTTCTCCGTCACTGATCTGTGGACAGATCTGGTTTTCCTCCTGGTAATCCTTGCTCTAAAGTTTAGCATGGGGTGCTGTCCAAAAACAACAAGTTAATTGAATTGCAAAAATTCTATATGCAAACATTTAAAATTTGCTTTAACCCCAGAATGTAGTCAATATTTACTCACACTCAAATGATTTTATTTCATCAGTGGAGCAGAGTAATCTTTTAAAATCATGCTGTCCTTCGTGAAGTATACACTGCATACCAACTAAATAAACTGTCTAAACTGCATGTTAATTACTGATAAATTAAAATGTATGATCATTTAAATCTATATTAAAGGCAGTTAGCTTAATTTTAGCAGAACTACATTTCATTCCATAGTTAAATGTCATAATTTCATAGTTAATGTCATAAAGTCTTTGAAATTATATTAAAGGATCATTCCACTTTTTAGAGTTACACAGTTTTAGCACTGCGTAAACATACATGTAATAACACATCTGTAACATTGTCATGACTGAATAATGCCCTAAAGTTAACTAAAGGTAATTTAATCATGTTTTAACATCTAAGTCAACATGAACAAGTATATACAATTAGTATATTTAGAGAAAAAAAAGGGGTTTTGAGGGTTTTAAGTACATTTCAAGTGCATATTTATAACACTAGTGGCAATTTTCCCACAACTCTGATCAGTCATTACCATTTGTTAGCATATTATCATTCATTTATCATTGTTTTATTCATAATTAAATATACTTTAAAGCGTTGAAGCGTTCTTTCTCAGTGGTTGAAACTGCTGGTTCTTGAGGGACATGAAATAGAGACAGTTAGATGTTTTTAATATTTAGAAACATTTATTGATAGTAAATTGACTTTGTTGGAAATGTAGAATGTATTTTTTTTAAAAGCAGTACAGAGATTATATCTTATTAGGAGGTTACAACAAATTGGTGTGAGTCAAGATATTCTGGAGATGGTATACAAGAATTTGGTTGAATGTGTTGTGAGTTTTAACATGATTGCATGGTATGGACTGTTGCCAGTTAAAGAAAAGCAAAAACTGTGTCGAGTAGTAAAAATTGCCAGTGCATATAGGTAAAAGCACAAAGACAACTAAATGAAATTGATTTAGTAAGAATTAAAAAGAAAGCACATGTCATTATTAAATATTGTTCCCATCCTTTAAAGGGCACCTATGATGAAAATCATCTTTTTTAAGCAGTTTGGACAGTACTGTGTGTAGGTCCACAGTCATATTGGGGTGATATAAAAACAATAAGTCTCTTTTTTTAAATTTCCTGACGTTAAAATAGCATCCAAATCCCTCCCATTTTGAGGCCGACCCCAACTTGACGTAGGAGTGTGGTTTCCCCGCCCACCGAATTGATTGACAGCTACATATTAACATGTCTCCGTAGTAACGCGTATAATCATATTAACAAGACAGGATGTGCGCAAAGCAACCGGGAATAAAAGATCTGTTCAGTTCACTAGGATCATCAATCATCATCAAATGTGATCAAGAGTGAGGTTTACAAGTTTAACACGTTTTTAAAACAGTGCATGTTTGTAATGAATTACAGCGATTTACTTCAGCTTTACTTTATCACCACAGCCACGTGTCAGTACAATTATAAAAGAAGATGCTTCAATCCCGGGTTGTGGACGTTAAATCAGGTTTATTTTGTACATTAACATAACGGATATCCATACAGCAGTGGATATTAATGTGTATCCTGTCACATTTGCCATGCAAAAACAGTGCAAAGCTAAACGCGCGTGCTTTCTGAGTGTGTGTGTGTGTGTGTGTGCGTGTGTGTGTGAATGTGCGTGAACTTTGTAACGACATTGTGTGTGACTCATCATTGCAACTCCACAACAAATACATCAAATAATCATTGGGAAAGTTCTTACTGTGATATTTCTCACAAACGTTACGTGAGATCTGCTTCCTTCATGTCTGTCTGTTATCTGAGGCAGCCGAGGGCAGAGATTGAGGCACACTAACAGGCACGTGGGAACGGTGGGCGGGGAGGACTAGCATTAAAGGCACAGTCCACCAAAACAGCTACAAGATGCTCAGAGCTAAAAATTACAAACTTCTGAAAGGTATAATAAATAATCTGATGGGTGTTTTAAGCTGAAACTTTACAGACACATTCTGGAGACACAAAAGACTTATATTAAATCTGGAAAAAGGAGTAAACTAGGTGCCCTTTAACAAACAATTTCAGCTTTTGCCATCAAAAAGACATTTTAGGCAACCTCAAGTCAAGAAAAATGTGTATCAAATGTCTTTTGTGCCAACTGCCATTAGAATTTTAAATACTGGGTTTTAAGTATGAATAGGGTTTACTGAGTTTGTTGCAACATAGGCTCATTCTGAAAACGTAGCCCTACGTACATTTCTGGAGATCACGAATTATGTAGCCAGAGCTACCTATGGCTGCATTTCATCTTTAAAACGAACGCTATGGGACGGTGTGTAGCTGTTCCTTTTCTTGCTTACCAGCTGACCGCTTACCTCCGTATGGATGGCTTTTCCACTGTTACCAGTTTGTCCGGTAGCTCGACATGTACGTTGACGGACTTGAGATGCAAAGCAGTGTTGACCGCGACAATGAAGTTAGAGTCTGGTGAAGAACGTTTCCAGAAAGACAAAAGCTAAAAAATAAAATAAACAAGTAAATAACGGTGAATGTGGTAAAATCTGAAAACGTGATAAAAATCAGGCGAGGGCTTTTCTTTTTCTGGATTGCTTTTGAAAACACTGCGTTTGGGTTTAGGGAAGTGGGTGGGCAGGTCAATCGGTGCTTTTTAAAAGACTATTGCTCAGGTTTAGGTAAGGGGGAGGGTGGGTCATTCGATCGGTCAGTCAGTCAGTCATTCATTCAGTCAGTCGACAGCGGCCTCTGGTGGATTTACTTGAGAACAGCAGGTGCGAATGACGCGAATGGAAATTTGAGATCTCAAAAAGCGTACACAGCGGTCTCTGGTGGATTAGCAAAAACAAAAACTGCACAAAAAAAAAAAAAAAAAAACGTAGCTCCTGGGACATATTTTGCTCTCTCCAGAAATGTATATAGGGGTACGTAATCAGAATGAGCCTGGGTTGGTTTTTATTGTGATTTATGTGATGATATGGAATGTATTTGTGTTGCTTGTTTTTTCTATATGTGTGATGTGAACGCTGATGTAGTTGTGTGCTGAAGCCAAAGATAAATTTCCACTTGTTGACAAGTAAAGTAAAAGTAAAGTTGAACTACACAATCGAGTGAACTTTTTTTCACAATAATGTGCTTTTACCCCACAGAGACTTCACAAAATGTCAAGTTTGTGTAAATAACAATGAAATGGTGTTGCTTTTACAAAACAAATATATCCCCCAATCCTTTCCTATAACTATCTGCCACCAGCTTTGAAACAAAGGTTCTTTGACGTTCACCTGGAAACATGTCACCGCATCCAGACTACACAATTTATACTGCAAGACTGTGTGACTGGAGCAAAGGCAATTGCATAACACTGTTAGCTCAAACACTGTTAGCATTGTGCTTTGTGTGTGCGTATGTGTGTGTGTTGATTCCAGATGTGAGAGGCAGCTCTCCAGTTTCACTCACTTTTAATCACGGTAATCCATCAGGTTTTGCCACACTCCTGCACGCGTTGTCTTGCAGTTTGTGTGTGTGTGTGTGTGTGTGTGTGTGTGTGTGTGTGTGTGTGTGTGAAACAGACAGAAACAGAGACATAATATAATCATATGGGACAGAGTGCAATTACAAAGACACCTCTATTGTCTTAGTATGCGTGAGACCTGAACGATCGTGAAATGAAATCCCTGTTTGTTTCTGATGACAGAGTGAAATCATAGCCGACTTGAATATGAATACTGCACTTTATTTGTGAGAACTGAATGCGGTGGGGCTGTGATGACAACATATTTGCTGGCACATGTTTTAATAGTCTCTGTATTATGGCAGGATGAGAGAAGAAATATGCAGATATGGGTGAATCTCAACAAACGTTTGAGCTGTAGTTGGACATAATATTTAAATTCTTTCATTAAGTCATTCATTCATTCATTCATTCATTCATTTTCCTTCGGCTTAATCCCTTATTTATCAGGGGTTGCCACAGTGGAATGAACCTCCAACTATTCCAGCATATGTTTTACACAACGGATGCCATTCCAGCAGCAACCCAGTACTGGGAAACACCCATTCACACACACTCATACACCAGGCCAATTTAGTTTATCCAATTCACCTATAACGCATGTTTTTGGACTTTGGGGGAAACTGGAGCTCCCGGAGGAAACCCATGCGAACACGGGGAGAACATGCAAACTCCACACAGAAATGCCAACTGGCCCAGCCAGGACTCAAACCAGCGACCTACACATGCGCTATAGGTGAATTGGGTAAGCTAAATTGTCCGTAGTGTATGTGTGTAAATGAGAGTGTATGGGTGTTTCCAAGTGATGGGTTGCAGCTGGAAGGGCATCCGCCGCGTAAAACATATGCTGGATAAGTTGGCGGTTCATTCCGCTGTGGCGACCCCTGATTAATAAAGGGACTAAGATGAAAAGAAAATGAAGGAATGGTAAATGTAATTAACTGTACTCCAGTGTGCCCTTTTGACCCACTCAAGAAGGACTGACTTACATACCTATGTATATGTAATTTATTTATTTATTTATTTTTGCAATGTTCACTTTGTGCAAAGAAAACTGTGTAAAAAAACAAAACATCTGTTTGTATGGACTTTATTCATAACAACCATCAAGTCTTTATGTAAGGGACAACGTATATCTGTATGTACTGTATATCAAACAGTCATGAACAGTGGCATGAAAAATAAGCTTACACAATTATAGATGTACGGGATATACTCAGTAATGGTCAAGATGATGCAATCCAGAGAACAGTGAAATAAGAGCGAGAGAGGTGATGTTTGTGGCTGTTTGAATGCATTCATCCACATAAGTGTTTACATTATGAAAGCAATCAAAAACATCTTCAGCTGCCTCTGGAAGTGGTCAAATATGGACAAATATATTTCAGACCCAATTCATACCAGATATGAAAAAATGTTTTTAAAAATATTATTTAAGATGATTTCTCTTGAAATTTTACCCAAAACTGAGATTTCTGTCTTCAATTACTTATCATTTGCTTGTCACAAAGCTTGTTTGAGTTTCATTTACTGTTGAAGACAAAAGATTGTGAAGAAAGAATCATCGACTTCCATGGTATTTGTTTTTCATACTATGGAACTCATGGGTTACAAGTTTCTAACATTTTTCTAAACAGCTTATTTTGTGTTCAGCAGAAAAAGGAAACTCTTAAAGGTTTGGAATCACTTGAAGGTGAGTAAATAGTGAGCAATTCTTCATTTTTGGGTGAACTATCCCTTTAGCCATTACTATTAAACTGTGGTTGTTATAAGCTGAATAATATGGCTTTACTGAGGTCAACGATTGAGCAATAATATAAACCAAATTCTATTAGCTGTTGTTAAAAAAACGGGGAGGAGCTCTGAGGCATTATTAACATTTCAGAAAGTAAAACTGTAAGAGCCTTCTGTATGTACATGTCACTGGACAAGTGCACATTTAGCTCAATTAAGCATTAAAGCATTAAATCTTTAAACATTAAAGATTATAGTCACGGGCAGCGCGGTGGCGCAGTGGGTAGCGCTGTCGCCTCACTGCAAGAAGGTTGCTGGTTCGAGCCTCGGCTGGGTCAGTCGGCATTTCTGTGTGGAGTTTGCATGTTCTCCCCGTGTTGGCGTGGGTTTCCTCCGGGTACTCCGGTTTCCCCCACAAGTCCAAAGACATGCGCTATAGGTGAATTGGGTAAGCTAAATTGTCCGTAATGTATGTGTGTGGATGGGAGTGTATGGGTGTTTCCCAGTGATGGGTTGCAGCTGGAAGGGCATCCGCTGCGTAAAAAACATATGCTGGATAAGTTGGCGTTTCATTCCGCGGTGGTGACCCCAGATTAATAAAGGGACTAAGCCGAAAAGAAAATGAATGAATGAATGATTTTTATTCACTTAAAAATTTCACACTTTTTTTTTTTACTAAACAACTGCCCAAAAAAAGTGTGAAATTTTTAAGTGACTAAAATCTTTAATGTTTATGTAAGTTGTCTATACTGAAGCATAAAAATACCAGAATATATTTACAGATATTTAAGAAACATGAAAAGCGAACATATTTGTGTAAAACAATACTAAAGTCAGTTACTCTGCTTTGAAAATGTGCGTTCCGTTTCAGAATGTCTGTCTTTGTTTTGGTCTCTATAACCTGCCCGCTGCCAGTTTACCCAATTATATTGTGTAGGTCATACAGGTTGCCTTGGTGGGAAAACACAGCGTATTACATTTCAGTCATGAAGGCTGCCTCAATACATGCATCGCCAAAAATGCATCCCCTGTAGGACAGTATAGCAGCCTCTAAAATAGCAGCCCCTTATGCTGATTCAGAGTTCTAAAATTCCACGAGGTGATTTTTAATTAGCAAATAATAAAAATATTACAAATGTAAACATTAGCTTAGCAGCTTACTGCTCGATTGCCAGACACACTCGCTCCTGTTTGTGCCATCAATCTGGCAACCTGCGTTTTGCTTAGAGTCATCCTCAGAGGGGACGGGTAAAAAAAAAAAAAAAAAACAACACTCTCCAATATTTTGAATTTAGACTGCAATACCTAGTTCAACCATTCTACATACTGCACCTTTAAATACTTTTTAGGCCACTGTATTTCTGTATCTGAGTTTATATCGGGCTCTCCTTGAGCTTACAGTAAGTTGGCGCAGTGAAAAGCAGCGCGACTGTGAGAGTGCATTGTCCCCATACCTTTCTTATCCCAGGTCGAGCCCTGCTCCTTTCAGACACTGATATCTTACCCTGCCACGTGTCAAACAGCCCAGCATACACCCAGCGGTCACACTGTCCCAACAGACAGCATTATTCCCATCATATTTTAAGAAGCGCCCACACTTCTAATATGTCAGAGCATCCAGAACAATCTCTCTTTATTCATATACAATGCAAACAAGCAAAGTGAATACCGATGACGCATGACTTCCAACCACAGAAAGTGCAAGAGTCACAGGACGCAGTGGCTGTTTTTTTTTTAAATACTGACAGCCTAAGTGCTCTGAGCTCCATTAGCTTGAGTGAGAGAGATACCACCATGGCATGGCTACCCAAACAGGATATGTTGTCATAACATGATCTCACATCACTTTAATTTACAGTTGGGTGAGCTCTAATTAAGGCGTCCATCTGTCACCCACAATTTGTAAAGTCTTTAGGCAGGCCGCCATGCTTCTGAATTTGATCAGTCCTGGAGGTTTGCTCATTCGCCGTGTTTTTTTAGAGACCATT
Source organism: Danio jaintianensis (assembly GCA_903798115.1). Taxonomy (NCBI): domain Eukaryota; kingdom Metazoa; phylum Chordata; class Actinopteri; order Cypriniformes; family Danionidae; genus Danio; species Danio jaintianensis. The sequence goes on along the minus strand of CAIGQV010019081.1, from coordinate 6,072,678 downwards.
TCGTGTCAGTCAAGAAAACAGAGGTATGTTTGAGTGGTCAGATAAGATTAAAACGTTTCTGATAGGTGCCGGAGAGGTCTGTTACCTGATAAAAATCTCTTATCGGTCCTTGGGAGGCTCCATACACAGAGACGGAGAAAGTATGGCACCGGAGACGACCCTGTGCTCTTCAGATGTGTTTGTTTTTTTCTGTTGAGTTTCAAATGACATGTATTGATTAGGAAAATGTCACTTAAATGGCAGAACATGATGCCAACAACACATAGTTTCATAGGGTTTGATTCCCAGTTAATTCGTGAACTTTTAAGCCCTGCTGTTAAGTGAACTGGAGATACATTTGGAATTTCAAAAAGTTATGGAAATACCAGCATGAAAAAATACTGTAGTAATATATAGTACACCCAAATACTATAATGTTTCTCAACCATACTATAGTAAAGTGTATTAAACTGTGTATATTTTAGTGTTTACAACTCTTTGTTGTACAGCATACTGACTGAGAACTGATAAACTGTAATAAATATACTTTTTATATGTTTTTACTACAGTAAACGTTGTTGTATTGTAGTATATTTAGTTGTAGAAAACTTCAGTATTGGGTAATTTGTTTATATTACTAGAGTTATTGTATTACCACAGCAACTATGGAATTTTCTCAGTGGATTAATACAAGTACTTTACTATAGTATGGTTCAAAAACACTTTTTGTTTTCATATGGGCAAAGTGTTAAAACTAATAATCTCTTTCCACTATCTTTTTTTGAAAATGTTACATTTTAATAAAGCAGAACATGATGCTAGCAACACCAGTTTCATTCATGTAGGGTTTGATTCCCAGTTAATTCGTGAACTGTTAAGCCCTGCTTAGTTGAAGCTGTTAAGTTATTCTATAAGTGAAGGTACGTTTCAAGAAGTTATGGAAATACCTGCATGAAAAAAATACTATATTAATAATTTGTAACAAATACTATAGTGTCTTTGAACCATATTATACTGAATATATTTTAGTATTTAACTCTTTGCTGTACGGCATACTATAATATTAACTGTAGAGGACTGATAATCTGATATAAACACTGTAGTATACTTTTTATATATACTTTTTACGTACTGTAGTATATTTAGTTGTAGAAAACTTCAGTATTAGGTACTTTGTTTATATTACTACAGTTTTTGTATTACCACAGCAACTGGAATTATCTCAATGGATTCATTCAAGTACTTTACTATAGTATGGTTCAAAAACACCTTTTGGGCAAAGTGTTACAGCTAATAATCTCTTTCCACTATCTTTTTTGATCCCAAGTAACTTTTTACTCTTAACAAACAGAAAAATTGATTTCTTTTCAGCATTTTGGGGTTTGTCACATCTTGTTAGGCTACTCTATGTTTCTAACAGTGATTGCTGGTAACAGAATTGGCAACATTAAACTAAGTTTAAAACTTTAGACCACAAACTCCAATTGCTAGCATAAATGCTAAGAGCACATGGCACTAATGACATCATGATTTAAAAAAAAAATGAAACTACCTGCTATTGTCCTTTTGATTATGTGGTAAAAAAATGTACAAAATAACTTTTACAAAATAACTCTCAGTGTAAAAGAACTTAGGTCAAGATGTTTTCTCAAAAAGAGCACACATACCTTTCACTGCTTCGATTCTTATCAGTGAGGGAAAGTGACATCATTTCCTGTATCTGGAATATAATTCCAGCAATTTAAAGGCAACAAAAGTTATGGACACACATTTTAAAGTTACTTTGTGTAAATTAAGATTTTAGAATAAAGAAAAATTACTTTAATATAAGTAGAATATTACCAAAAGAAAAGTAAACAAAAATAGTTTGATTACACATGACACACTGACTAATTTGGAAGAATATATTGTGATCTAACAGTATATAAATGCATATCATATTCCATCAGTAACCACACTTGAAAAAAACTTGCAACCTTTAAAAAATATAATTTTTTTAATGGACTTTTGATACCAAATGTAGCACTCATTTTTTCATTCTCAAGTTCAAAACATTATTTTTGAGGGTCAAAGATGCCAGAGTAGTGTGGATGCCACAAAACGTATGCTTTCTAGGAATGAAAAGGCAATGGCACCTGAGACTGGAAAAGTATGAATCTTTCTATTTTTTAATTTCAAGTGCCTTGTTCGTGCATGTTATAAAATAGAATATTCTTTAAAAGACTTTTTGTGCATGAACTTTTCAATGTTTATAAATGAAGTATATAGGCCTGGTTCGGACTTAAATGTTCATGGTGTGCATGACACAAATTGATCATCAAAAGAGTACCTAGATGGCACACAACATCATAAGACGTTTTAATATTAGGTTAGATTTAGGTTGTGATGTCAGGTGACCAAAATTCAATGTCTAGTCAGCGTCTAAGGACAATGTTATTTTGATGTCCAATAACGAAGTAAATGACATTGATATTTGGTTGATTTTAACTTGTGGTGGAAAGTGACCAAAATCCAACGTCGAGCCAACATCTTAAGCCAACGTCATATTGACGTCAAATACTGACGTTTATTCGTCAGGTGTGGCAACCAAAATCCAATGCCTGCTAGACATCATAGTGGTAACGTCCACACAACATCAAGCTGTAACATCATTAGACGTTGATATTTGGTTGTTTTTAGATTGCGTTGGAAAGTGATCCAAATTTAACGTCTGTCTGATGTTGGACACTGACGTTGGTTTGACGTTGGGTTCTGATGTCAACCCGATTTTTATTTCCACACAAAATGCAACGTTCCACAACATTGGGGTACAACTTCAATCTGACGTCATCTTGATGTCCTGTGCCTGCTGGGTATACACATCCCCATTTTTCTTACCATACATAATCACAAAGCTCACACATGTAACTTTTGATTTTTTGATTTTGTTTACAAGTTTATTTGTTTTTTACAGTTAAAATAACAGAAGACTAAACAAGATCCATAGCACATTAATGGACATGGCAAAAACGCATGGCATAGCCACTATCATTGCCGAACTGTTCTAAGTACAGTCAGGTATGGTTCTAATTGAATTTCCATGTGAGCCTGGTATGGCACGTTACAATTAGAAAACATTGTCCCCATGAAATTCTTAGCACAATTAGACACCATCCTGAACCGTGCTGGCAGAGCTGTGTGAGTGTGATGTCACCACTCTGTTGCCTGGCTACCAATTTCTTTATAGCTGGCGAAGCGGAAGCATGCTAGTTAATCTTTTTTTATCAAAAAGGAATCCCAAAAACATCTGATCATCGTCCATATCGCTGTTTACATTACACATTTTGTATTACATTCCAAAGAGCTTCGTTATCAGCACCATCGTGGAAAATAAAAGTGTATCTGTGCTGACTAGACTGGTCCGACACGGAAAAGAACAGTTCAGCCCAGTAGTGGAAAAGTTTTGTGTGAAGAGAATAAAAGATATCCACTACTCAACTTTAAACAAGTTCAAAAACATTTCTATTCCTCATAACGTTTGGAGAGAAAAAGAGCCAACACTACAGTAAAACAAAAATGCAGAATTGTTTCATTGTTTCCATTGTGTTTGTCTATATTTGATATGATACTTTGGGTTAAAACAATCTAGCATTTTTAACATGTGACTTTTCTAATACCTACAGAGACCGTGCATGTGTTGCGTGAATGTGTTTGGAGTAGGCTCTGTTTAAAGGGCTGTGCATTTGAATGTACTCTATCTTCATGGAGTGCAAGTTGCTTTTGAATAAGAATGACTGTGAGAATGTAAAATCGATGTTCGTTATTCCACAATAGGATTGGACTGGAATCTGACGTGCAAACGCTGAGGGTGATAAAAATCATTCTGTCTGGTATGTGTTTCCTTCCCGTGCTGGAGGGGTATCAGACCCACTCTCTGTGCTCTTTCAGGCTAAGTGAGGCTTAGTACGCCAAATCCAAATCTGATAACTGCTTACAATCTAACACCGCGGGTGAAAAGGTTTAAATGCCCTCTGTAACCACATCAAACAGAACGGATTTCTAATCTAGCCTGTTTTGTTTTGACCAAAACGATTTGGCTTTAAACCTTAGCTCAGTCTGTGATTAATGCATCCTGGAGTGAACGAGACAGATGGTTTTTAAACATTTTTGTTCTAGATGTCAGTAGGCTATAAATATTTTTGGGACATTCCTTACATTTAAGTTACATTTATGGAAGCTTTCAATCTCATTTGTTGCATGTGTGGAACTGCTGTACATTGTATAGCCACTAGATGGTAATAATTATCTTTTTCTTTCATAGGAATCTCTCATCGACTGGATGTGGATTTTTTTTCAGTGTAAATATTTAAGTTTAATAAAAGGCAAAATTGAATGAAACCTGGGACAGATTAATTATTTTCATAATTAACATTTCTTGTCTGGCCTTTGTTTTTCTTTCATTAAATTCGGAATGAACTCAGTTCTCTCCTTTGCAGCAATATCCTGAGGTGTTGAGTATCATAGCAGCTATTTTGATAAATTCCTTTGCGCCCTAATTTTCCACTGTTGCCTCTGCTTTATTAGACCATATAATACCAGTGTCACATGGGGGACGTTTTATTAGCTTTGGCTGTTTATGATTTTACAGCTAAATCTGTGGTTGAAATCTCATATGCAAGGATTTACATTATTTATATAAATTTGCAAGGAATGCAAAGTAAAATCAATTTAGTGCACTAAAACAAAGAGCTTCACAGTTCGCATTGGACACATGTACGTTTTGAAAAATTCACAGTGATAGGTTATTATCACTGTGCTTCATGAGTTATTGTTAGTAAAAAGTAATCAAGTTAATACGAATAAGAAATAAATATAAAAAATAAATAAAAAAACATTTGTATATTGTTTGAATGCGATCCCGTTTAAATTCTTGGTTTTAATTTGCAGGAGAAACAATAACATGCTGTATTAGAAGGAAAATGATTACCACGTTGGTATTTTGAGCGCGTATTCAGTTGTAGGTGGGCGGAACCACGATATATGCAATATATTTTCAGTAGTAAGTAGGCGGAGCTTATTCTCGGCGTCATTGGCTTTTCTGAGGTGTGTAGGCGGAACCGCTCGAATGTGTCATGAATACCCCGCCCCCGTATTAGAGGACATGAGAGAGGAGAACGAAAGTTCAGTGTGCGCCAGTATAGATGTGAGGAGGACAGAGAAGCTGCTCACGGACTTTATATGCTTAACAGAAGTTTGGAGATAACTGAAGACGAGGTTGTTGTTGCCCTTATTTGTCCGACTAAACACGGTAATGACTCACGTGAAATATTAATGCTTGTAGTGACTGTGCGTCCGCGCTTTCGATAGAAACATCTGACGAACTTGGACATTAAGCATCATTTTATATGCTATGAAGACTTTGAAAAAGGATTTGTCTGAGAAGTTTCATTATAGGGGCATTATTTGTTTTTCAGCGTTTTAACTGGATGATAAATGAAATATTATTTGGCACTCTATTAATCTAAGGACTGTCTATGGAGCAACACAATCAACCATAACACCTAAAAGCATCCTCTTCTTGGGACTGTATATGCCAGGAAACTTTTCCTTGACTTACCTCATTCAAAAAAAAAACTAAAATTCCAGAATGGGAGTCTCACCTCTGCAAATTGTGATTTCTCTGTGGTGTCATCTGGTTATTGCTGCCTACAGTTTAGAGATAGGCTCTTATGACCTGGAGAGAGGGAGACCGGCTAAATGTGAGCCTATCGCCATTCCCATGTGCCAGGGCATCGGATACAACCTCACCCGGATGCCCAACTTTATGGACCATGACAATCAGAGGGAAGCTGCCATTAAACTGAATGAATTTGCCCCTCTGGTGGAGTATGGCTGTGATGTGCATTTGAGATTTTTCCTCTGCTCTCTTTATGCCCCTATGTGTACAGACCAAGTGTCCACATCCATCCCTGCCTGCCGTCCCATGTGTGAACAGGCACGTCAAAAGTGCTCGCCCATCATGGAGAAGTTTAATTACGCATGGCCTGAATCTCTGAACTGCTCTAAACTGCCCACCAGAAATGACCCCAATGCACTGTGCATGGAAGCCCCTGAAAATGACACCAAAACTGAGACTAAGAAGGGAGAGGGGATGTTGCCTGTCCCGCCTAGACCCAGGCAGCCTGGGGCTGGGAACGGTCGCTCAGGAGGCACCATGGGTGTTTGTGAAAACCCAGAAAAGTTTCAGTATGTGGAAAAGAGTGAGACATGTGCTCCACGCTGCTCGTCTGCGGTAGACGTGTTCTGGTCTAGACAGGATAAGGACTTTGCTTTCATTTGGATGGCGGTTTGGTCCACTCTGTGTTTCGTATCGACAGCTTTCACAGTGCTAACTTTCCTTCTGGACCCTCATCGTTTCCAATACCCAGAGCGTCCCATCATCTTCCTCTCCATGTGCTACAACGTCTACTCGGTGGCTTTTATCATCCGATCCGTCGCCGGCGCAGAGAACATTGCTTGTGACCGTGAGAATGGCGAGTTGTATATTATCCAAGAAGGCCTGGAAAGTACGGGTTGCACCATAGTCTTCCTCATCCTCTACTATTTTGGCATGGCAAGCTCCATCTGGTGGGTCATCCTCACCCTCACTTGGTTTCTGGCAGCAGGTAAGAAATGGGGTCATGAAGCTATCGAGTCGCACAGCAGCTACTTCCACATGGCTGCCTGGGGCATTCCTGCGCTGAAGACCATAGTCATCCTCACTATGCGGAAAGTTGCAGGCGATGAGCTCACTGGACTGTGCTACGTGGGCAGTATGGATGTGGGGGCGCTAACAGGATTTGTCCTCGTACCTTTGTCTTGTTACCTCGTCATCGGGACGTCTTTCATTCTGACTGGCTTTGTGGCGCTTTTCCACATCCGCAAGGTGATGAAGACCGAAGGCACCAACACAGAAAAGCTAGAAAAGCTGATGGTGAAAATTGGCATCTACTCCATCCTGTACACCGTTCCCGCCACCTGTGTCATCATCTGCTACTTCTACGAGCGACTCAACATGGACTACTGGAAATTCAGAGGACTGCAAAGTAAGTGCACAACATTCCCGGGCCGAAGGAATGAGGACTGCTCCTTGGAGTCTTCAGTGCCCACTGTGGCCGTGTTTATGCTGAAGATCTTCATGTCATTGGTGGTGGGCATCACCAGCGGTGTGTGGGTCTGGAGCTCAAAGACGCTTCAGACGTGGCAGGGTCTGTGCAGCAGAAAGCTGACAGACAGGACTTGCAGAAAGCACTGCAGTGGGAGCTGCAGCACCAGTCACTGCCACTACAAAGCACCTGCCGTTATACTGCACATGTCCAAGACTGACCCCTACTCGGACTGTCCCACACATGTATGAGGGCCTCATCAGTGATCTACCGTACTGTGGACTTTGTGAGAATAAGAAATGTGGTGCGGTGAAGCTTTGTGGTGAACCTAAAACCCAACATTGCAGCTAAATACTGGATTGACAGTACTTGTTACTTAAAGGGAGAATTTTGTATCGTTGCTTGCTGTAGCAGAAAACGAGACCGATATGCACATCCTAATCAGCTATAAATATCTGCAATTGCATGGAGAAGTGCACAGTGTTTCCATTTAAAAAGCTGTTCAATGAATTATTAATATGTTTAAGTACTTGTTCAGATGTTTCTATTTATTGTATATATATATATATATATTTAATTTTGCTTGGTTTATCACAAGTTGGCATTGATCAGTCTGTTAATAAGTGCCTTTTTGGAAGAAGATAATAAAATGTTCTATATTTTCAACAGTTGTCTGAAGAAGTTCTTCGAAGACGAGTTAATTGCTCACTTAGGCTGTATACAAAATCGAAATACACTTTAGTTGGGGTGTTGGTACACAAAGAACCTCTTTTATTTCACTTTAATTGAAGTGCTTGTTGTGCTGGACGGCTGTGTTTGCATCTATTTAGAGGTAGAAAGTTAAAGAGAAGTGCCTTGGTGAGACTTCTCACATGGACTGTAACAAGAAAACGCGTCAAAGCAATGCAAATATTTTGATGAAGAGAGCTAGGTTTGCATCTGAAAGGTTGCCCCAGTTCAAATGCAAATCGATCCTTGAGGGACCCTTTCAGGAACCTTCAAAAGACTGGGCTACCCCCGAACAACACAAGGCTATGTGGCTTTGTACGCCCCTGACACGGATAAATCTATGTTGTCAGTTTTAGGGGCCTATTGCTCAGAGTTGTGACTAAGCTTGTATCCTGAAGGTTAAGCTTGTAGCTAAGGCCTCGTTTTTGTCTTTAGCGCATGGTTTATGCATCGTCTTACACTCTACGTTGAGTTTTTTTTCCCCCTTTCAGTCATTTGCTCTATTTTCCCTCTTTAATTCCCCTCCATATGACAGACGCAGCCGTTTTAGGCGCGCTCTCCTTTGAGCGCGTTTACCAGAACAGAAATCCCTAGTGGTTTTCTCTCCTTCATCCTCAAAGGGAATGGTTGAGCAGAGCGACAGACAGTAGCCTGGATTTCTCAGTGCAAACGTTCACAGCATCACCTTTTAACTCAGAGGTTGCTCTGGAATTATATTTCATTAATGAGGCGCACCACGTGCACACACGCACTTCCAGATTCTCCTATTGTTGCGCGTCGCTTCTCTCTTCCCCCACAGCTCTTTGATGTGAGCCACTCATGCAAATAAAGGCACTTTTCTGCGACGCTTGATCCGGAGCATGTAGGCCTCCGATAGCTGCTTGAATTGTATTTTCTTCACACCACCCCCCTCCTCCCTTTAGTAACTGCAGATCTGGGTTTTGATGATTCATTCGTATACTAATGCATGTTTGATTCAGTTTATTGGCTTTTGCATTTATGCATATGCCAAACCAACTGTGTGTACAAACAAGCATAGATATTTAATACATGTTATTAGAGTATTGTATCTGTAATAATATAATATAATATAAAATAACATAATATAATATAATATAATATAAAATAATATTCATTCATTCATTCATTTTCTTTTCGGCTTAGTCCCTTTATTCATCAGGGGTCACCACAGCGGATTGAACCGCCAACTTATCCAGCATATGTTCTACACAGCGGATGCCCTTCCAGCTGCAACCCATCACTGGGAAACACCCACACACACACTACGGACAATTTAGCCTACCCAATTCACCTATACTGCATGTCTTTGGACTTGTGGGGGAAACCGGAGCACCCGGAGGAAACCCACGCCAACACGGGGAGAACATGCAAACTCCACACAGAAATGCCAACTGACCCAGCCGAGGCTCGAACCAGCGACCTTCTTGCTGTGAGGCGACAGCGCTACCCACTGCGCCACCGCGTCGCCATAAAATAATATAATATAATATAATATAATATATGTTCCTCAAAAACTGTGAAGTTGGTCTTCCATTAACAAAAGTTGAAGGTTTTGCATGCTTTTAGTGCACTGCAAAAACCCAATATTGCCATTTTTATCATATTGCAACCAGCTTTGTAACTCTGAAACGAACCTTCTCCTAAAAAAAGCATTTAGCTGCCCTCTTTCTTCTGGAAAGTCCGATTTATTTTAGCAAATCCATTTGTTCAAGCAGTCCACAAAAACAATTCCTTGATTCATTTTATCCCCAATGTTTTTTTCTGTTTTTCATGTAGTAAAATATTTGAGTAAATGTCCTTGTTCATCATAATTTTCTACCCAGTAATTAAAATAAGAAGGTTCTCATGACATTAAAGAAAAATACTTTCTTTCTTTCTTATAATTGAAATTCTTTCTCTCCCTCTTTCTCCTTTCTTCCTTCAAAACATACTACCCTTTTAATGAATGTTCTGTTTTTTTCACTTACACTCATGTTTGTTTAAGCTACTTATTTAAAATGAGCTGAAACAACACAATTCTTGAGATTTGAGACAACTTAATTGTTTTATGTACAATTTACTTAAATTTATTAAGTTAACATAATGCATTCATGTTGGGACAACATGAATGAATTGTGTGGAACCATGCATTTTTTACAGTGTAGTTCATCCATCTGTAACTGTTTGTCTGACCTTAGTGAGGCCTTGCTGACAACCAAGTTTTGCCATTCACACACTTAAATTAAGTTCATGGTCCTTTCACTTGGTTGTACAGTGGAAATAAAGTACCTCAGCTTTTCCATATGCACAGATTTCTTCCGCCATAATTTGTTGTTAGATGAATAACAACTTCTCCAGAGATTTACCAGGGCTTGGGTCAAAAATTAGAGCAAAATACCTACTATTTAAAAAAAGAACAGAATCGCAGTAATCTAAAAAATATTAATTAACCATTAAGTGTCAGTTAATAACTGATTAAAACTAATTTAAAAGGGCCTAGTGTATAGCTACAGTATAATAGTTTGATTTCACCCATAATTGTCCATTCATTCATTTTCCTTCTGCTTAGTCCCTTATTTATCAGGGGTCGCCACAGTGAAATGAACCGCCAACTATTCCAGCATATGTTTTACGCAGCGGATGCCCTTCCAGCCGCAACCCAGTACTGGGAAACACCCATACCCTCTCACATTCGCGCATGCACTCATACACTACGGCCAATTTAGTTCATCCAATTCACCTATACCGCATGTCTTTGGACTGTGGGGGAAACCGGAGCACCCGGAGGAAACCCACACCAAAACAGGGAGAACATGCAAACTCCACACAGAAATGCCAACTGGTTCAGCCGGGACTCAAACCAACAACCTTCTTGCAGTGAGGCGACAGTGCTAACCACTGAGCCACCGTTCCACCCAATATCTTGAATAATTCAAATGAAAGGAAAATAATAATAATAAAACTAATTTCAAATGGCCCAGTGTATAGCTACAGTATGTTAGTTTGATTTCACCCATAATTATTTATATCCCCCCAATAAATGTTACTGACAATCAATTACAGTTTCCAAATTTATCTTTATATATAAAAAAAACCAGACTAATCCTTTCTGACAGTGCTGAGATATTTAACAGGCTATCTCTGACAGGTAAATGTGTTCTAGAAAGCACATTGTTTTCTTATTTAAACTGACAGCTGTATGTGTCATTTACCAATCGTCATCACAACACTGTAAAAGCGGCTCCTCTGAGAGAGTTTTGGCAAGTGCACACATCCTTTCAGCAGCCACTGGTTTCAGAGCAGGCCGTTGAAGTCTGCTAGCGTTTTATGACAGAGTGTTTTGGTATTTTTCAGCTCAGGTTGCATCTCCAGAGACGCGCTTTACTTCCATCACAATGTCAGTAAACTGCGTCCGGTGTAACCATGCGTGTGTGTGTGTGTGTGTGTGTGTGCGTGCGTGCGTGCGTGCGTGCGTGCGTGTGTGTGTGTTTAGAAGCACCAATTAAAATGACTCAGGCCAGTGGTTTGCGTCTAAAAGGCACCTGCCCAAGCACAAATGAAAGGTCAACACTGGAGCAGAACATGCATTCTCATTCCCTCACTTCCTCTCTCGCAGTAGCTTTGATGATGGTAAATAGTCAAGTATCAAAATATCAAGCCAACTGGATTTTGGAGTGAGCTATTCCTGTTTGAGGGCCATTTCAATATTTCATTTGATATTGCAGCATATTTTTTGATATTTCATTGCAGCAGTTCCATTGAAGAACCATGTTTGCTTCCCCTTAGTTCTAGAAAGATAACTATTCATTTATTGGTTTCTTACTTTTAGTGTTTAAAAAGTTTTTAATGCAACAATAACATAACATACTTTCACATTATTTTCCTTGAAAAGTAACTAAGTAACACAATAAGTTACTTTTTAAATGTGACTTAAGATTTTAATAGATAAGTATAAATAAAAGATATATATATATATGAGTATATCTAGTGACTTGTCCTTACACTGTTTAAAGGGTTAGTTCACTCAAAAATGAAAATTCACCCTTGTGTCGTTCCAAAAAGAATTTTAATTCATCCTAAGAACAGAAATGAAGATATTTTTAATGAGATTTGACCATTTCTATCCTTCCATTGAAACCATATTCACTCAAAAAAATAAAATAAAATGAAGCACTCCTAAAAAAAATCTGTTTTAAAAATCCATATACAGTGCTTTTTTTATAGGTATAGTATAGTATTTTCTATAGGAAGCTTTACAATATTATATTTGTGCGTATACATTAGATTAATCAGTACTGAAGCCAAATCTGGAGCTTATCTAACAAAATAACTTACGATAACGGTCCAAAATTAGTACCCACAAATGTATATGTTCGGGAACAATATTAAATAAAACACTTAAAAAGAGCAAAATTCAAGAGAAACAAAAAACGAATAACATTTTGTTGAAATTTTGTAGTTTGTAATTTTTTTCCCCAATATTTTGCATGAATTTAAATGCATTATCTTTCAATTTCTAAAGATGTTCAGTGACTAAAATAATATTTTTATAAATATATCCATTTAATAAATCTGTTTTGTTCAAATGCACCAAGATATATTACCTATATTCAATGAGAAATGGATACAAATATTCGTTTTTAAAATGGGGTGCACTTATTTATGTTGAGCACTGTATGTGAATTTAGCAGTTTAATCCAAATCTTCATAAAATAATAGGATTTTTATAATGAAACCAATTCATTTGATCTTTTATCCACATACATTATGAACATTGATCAATTCATCTGATAGTGCCAACGAAAATAAATAAACTTTTATCATTTTCTTTTTTTCAGCTGTTTGAATGACTTACAGGGGGAAAAAAGATAGTTTGAAGAATGTTGGTAGTTTTGTTGCCACTGACTTGCATTGTATGGGAAATTATATTGTATATTGTACCATTCAGACATTTGGAGAAATTCAACATTGGACAAAATAGACACAGTACATAGGGTAATATTGTATAACGTTGTTTTAATATAAAAATAACTTTGCTATGTAAAGACTTGATTTATATTATTAAAAGATGTCATTTTGGCTTCCATATACATACAAAGATCAACCATGAGATCAAACCTCATTGGTTCTTCCAGAAACTCAAATGTGTTGCGTGACACACAACAACAATGAACCCCATTGGTTGTAATACATCAAGCAAGCATGTGTAAGCTTTCGATGCTTTTCGAAAAGCTGAAGCTGATGAAGTGAATAGATGTCTAGATTAAATCTTCATAAAGTTTGTTAATAATATTATGCAGTGTCACAATCACCAGCGATCTAGTCCATGCAGATCGCTGGAGAACTGCAAATCTGCCACCAAAAGAACTACAAATCCTGTCATGCACCACACACTCACACCTGTTCCGCTTCTTCTTTGATTACACACACACACACACACAGCTGGGAGCTGCTCAAAGACTGATTACATGGACCATATATACAGCACACAAACACACAGACTTTGCTGAGTCTTGTTATCTGTTGTCTTGTAATGCTACGAAACGTTCTCTTGTCTCATCTAGCATAGCTGTGTTTTGAACCCTTGCCTTGTTTTCTTGTTTTTATTCCTTGCCACCTGTATTGACCATTCACCTGTTTGTGACCACGATTCTGGATTATCTGTATGTATCTGTTTACCCCTTTGTCCGCTGCCTGCCTGACTAATCTTTTAAATAAACTGCACGTGGATCCTTAAGATAATTTAGATACAATGCCATTTTTTTAAACTAATATTTTCTGTCTTTCCATGTTTACGGATCTATTATATGAGAGAAAAACAGTAGCTTTGTTTACAAATTCAATGTTTGTTCTATATGGATTACATTTGTAAGGTATAAAACCTGTCACTGGGGCGGTACCTTTTCAAAAGGTTCATTTTTGCTCCTAACAGATCCTTACAGGTACATATTTATCCCCAAAAAGTACAAATGTGTACCACATACTACCTTAAAAGGTACAAAAGTAAACCTGTATGGTACAAAAGTGTAACTTTTAAAAAGGTACCAAACCAATGACAGATTTTGTACCTTTATTTCTGAGTGTGTGTGTTAGGTTTTCAGCTCCTATACGCTCTCAACATCTTTCAGCATAAATCTGCAGATGTTTTACAAAACTCTGCGCAGAAATAGCAAAAAAGGTCTGCCTGGCCCTGCTAATATGTGCATTTATAATACCAATTTGGATTGAAATTGGTTTATTTAAGGTTTATAAACATGGACCAATTGGGACACTTTTTGCCAAGGAAAAGTGCCCCAATTGACCTGAATTGACCCTATTCTGCTCCAGCATTTGTACCTTTATTTCTGACATTAGAGGAACAGAAATATCTGATGGCTTCATTAAAAATATTTTTATGCAAGTTATGAAGATAAACTAAAGTTTTAGGGCAATACAATTTTCAGAATTCGCCTAGTTTTTTAGGCCCAGCGTGAGTAATGGGATTGGGTCGGTTAGCTGCACTGCCATTCGTCCGGCCGACTGGAGTGTGAGAGACCCTGTCCGGTCATGTGTTTGATTAAAAGAGGATCTTTATGAGGTGTTTACCCACCTTCACCCGAACCCCAGCCATGCTTATCAGTCCACAACCATCCACCCACCCCTCCAGAAAGAAGAAAGAGCGAAAGGGAGAGCAAAGAGAATAAAAGAAGCCCTCATTACACTCATCCACCCCCTCCACCCTCCCCTGCCCTCCAGAGAACTATCCCTTTTCTGCACTGTTTTGATGTGTAAATGAGCGCATTGAAAACCTGCTGGCCTAAAAGAGAAGCTTTCCATGAAAAAGCGTCAGTCGCCTTGCAGCGGGGTTCACACACAGAGGGTCTGCCTCACTCAGCACTGATGCTTCTGTTTTACTAATATCAACATATACAAACAAGTTTGAGTACATTAGGGATAGCTAAAAAAGTCCTCGACTTGGACTAAATCAAAATGGATATAAGCAAAAAGTCGGTTTACAAAATCAAAATGAACTTTCTTAATGCAAAATAACCTTTAGTGTTGCTTCAGAAATTCAGGTTGTTGAAATACTATTTTGAATGTACATGAACATAATTTAAAATACAATGTATTGAAATGAATTTAAACTAGATTTTTATTATTATTATTATTATTATTGTAATTACTCTAGTTTTAGAGTGATTTGTCAGAAATCATTCATTCATTCATACATTTTCCTTCAGCTTAGTCCCTTTATTCATCAGGGGTCACCACAACAGAATGAACCGCCAACTTATACAGCATATGTTTTACACAGTGTATGCCCTTCCAGCTGCAAGCCAGTACTGGGAAACACCCATACACTCATTCACACTCATACACTACGGCCAATTTAGTTTATTCAATTCACCTTTAGCGCATGTCTTTGGACTGTGGGGGAAAACGGACCACCCGGAGGAAACCCACGCCAACACAGGGAGAACATGCAAACTCCACACAGAAATGCCAACTGACCCAGCCGGGACTCAAACCAGCGACCTTCTTGCAGTGCTAACCACTGAGCCACCTTGCCACCCAATATCATTCTAATAATTTGATTTGGTGCTCAAGAATATTTCTGATTATTATCAGTGTTGAAAATACTGTTGTGCTGCTTCCTATTGTTGTGGAAACCATGAAATATAACAATTATCATTATAATTTTTATTATGTTAGTAGATCAAGGACACTTTAAATTGATCAAAAGTGACAGTAAAGATGTTTATGTCACAAAATATTTTATTTCAATTAAATACTGCTATTTTGAACTTTCTAGCTATATACAAAATCATGAAAATGAAATGCTTAATGATCTCTACAAAATGTAAGCAGAATTTGTTTTCACTCATAAAACTGTAAGAAGAACTGTTATTGATAATTGAGCACAATCATAAAAAAGCAGTATATCTGCATATCAGAATGCTTATGCATATTAGAAGGATTATATGACACTGAAGACTGGAGTAATAATCCAGAAAATTGAGCTTTGAAAAATTAAATTTAAAAATATAGTCACATAAAAGAGTTTACACCTAAATTTGAGACATGACTTACAGAGCTCTGTAATGTGTCACACATGGAAAATATAAAGATTTATTATTTTTTCGAATACCTGGAAACTGACCAATGATAGCTGAGTGGTGTGAAAGATTTCATGAAGCATAGCAATGTGTACAAAATTCTAATTTTCATAATTGGGTATGTATTGGTATTCATATATCCAAAAATATATATCTTTTTTCTTTTCTTTCTTTCTTTTCATCATTTCCATTAATAATGTATATATGCATGTATGTATATGTAATGTAATGTATATATGCAGATCATTGAGTGGACTCTTGTAAATATGTGCATGTATAAATTATTCATGGAGGTATATGATTAGGTATCTGTACAGTTGTGGGTGTACATTTGCATATTTGTATTTATATTTTATAAACTTTAAATAAAGTATTATATATATGAGCAATATCACATGAGCAGCGGTGTGATATGGCTGTATATTGGCACTGGTATTGGCACAAACTACAGCCATATCGCACTGCTACGAGTGTGATATTGCGTTTACACAACAGTTCGACTGCATAATCGTGTATATAAAAACGAAAATCAAAATCCTTTTGTACGAGGAACTACTTTCTTCCGCCATTCATTCACATCTGCAGCTGACGTCAGAACAGCAGAAACCACTGCTACTTCACCAACGTCACTTTAGAGCTAGCATTTGAATGATTCTCTAGCGTAATGTCTAAAGTGATCACAAAACAGGTGATTTTGCTCACATTTTAAGATTATAAGGCTGAACATCATGAAATGCCATCAGTCTAGAGACATTTCCCAGTATTTCTCTGTTGCAATCGGGAGATCACAATAATTAATCCAGAAAAATCCAAAGCAACGCAAACACTACCAGATTACTGCTGTGGTTGCGATAAGAAAAAAGGCGAAACACATGCGGGCATTTCTTCTTTCTTTCTTTTTACTGAACGAGTCTGCAGTAACGAAAACAGGAGGCGCATTAGAAACAAACAGATGGCCAACCAAAAAGTAACTCAGGGTTATACAAAGAGTGGCCAACACAAAATACATACATTCCTGATCTCACACTCAATACACTACAATTACTATGGTATGAATACAGCACTACAACATACAAAAGAGAGAGTCTATCGACTTAGAATGTCACTTACCTGTTTTATAATGATTTGATCAGCTGTAGTTAGAACTGCAGTTTTTCTCCCCTAAGGACTTATTATGCGGTCTCTGTCACCATCTTGTGGATGGACAATGTCAACTGTCTTTGCTCTGCTCAGTATAACAGGCTGATGGATGCCGATGCACTGTATCTCCAAAATTATAAATATTTGAAATAGGCACTATCCTTATAAATAAACTGCATTGCATCTAAACAACAACATTCTCGCCTAAAAAAGCCTCAAAAGTACATTATGTTGTCCAACAGCTGCAATATTTGTCAAACTGCTGTCACTCTATGTGGGCGGAGTAATACAGAAGGGTGAGGAGGCTGTATGAGTGCTGTTATTATGGGAATAATGAACCAGACAGAACCGTTTATATATATTCACATAGATAGTTTTAGATATCTATCTAACTGATATCTATAGATATCAGAGGTAAAAATCAAGCTCCATCTTACATTTATTGTTGAATATTTAAAACACTTTTAAATTAAATTAAATATATATTTTTAGTCACATTAAAAAAGTAAAATAATTGTAATTTGTTTTACTGAATTTCAAGGATTAGTTCGACACAAAATAAAAATAAGCCTCTCACATTTGATAAAAATATCTTCATTTGACTCCTGGAGATGAACAAAAGTCTAATAGGTTTGAAATAACATGAGTGTGAGTAAAAAGATTTAGACAGAATTTTCATTTCACTAGTACTTTCACACATACACACGCATAGCAGAAAACTCAATGTACACCCAAACAAAACATAACCTTCTGACTGTAAATCTCTGGAGCGGCAAAAGGTGGAACAGCCAAAGTTCAGGTTTAAAAAAGGTGGTCTCCTCGCGATGAGGAAAATATGCAAAAAAAAATTAGATATTTTTTAAGCAAACATTGAAATAAAATGAAGTATACCCAGATTCCGAAATACTGAAACAGTACAGCTTTTGTCTTTTTGTTTATGGTAATGAAAGACCCCCAAATATGTTTGAAATAATAACCAGAGTAAAGAAAGTTTTACAGATCATAAGCCATCTACCTCGTTGATGAAAACCACAGTGTTTTTGTCTTTGTGCTTGTTCAAGTGTTCAGAGCTTCTGTTTTATAGTCAAATATAAGGTTCTGAAGTCATTTTGAGCCAACTTGGGTAACCCTGACATGTGTTTAATATGCCACTGCAAACCCACAAAACCTGCATTTGGCCATAGCTTGAGTTCACTGGAGACACATGCACACTTGGTTTTGCTTCAATTTACTTAAAACATGGCCAAAAACAGTCAGTATTTCTCTGTCACCCTGCCTTCAATTTCTGCACCCATATATCTGTTTCACAAACCGCTTGTCATGTGTGAAATAGCACGTTCTCTCTGCCAACTGATCTACAACATGAGAGGTCTTTAAACTGAGTAGTAATAGAAGCTCAGTTATAGGAACCAGCAATCAGAAGTGCACTTTCCCTTTGGGCCATTTTCCTGGTTGCTTTCACATTTTAATACATTAACGTGCTAAGTCCCTACTCTGAAGTCCCCCAAAAGGAGTTCCTATTGGGCTTTCATACACAGTTCTGAGAACTATTGGCTAAAATACTCACACTTTTTGACTTGTTCTCACCACAGGAACTGGGAATTGGGGGAACTAAATTAGCTCCTACTTCAGAGCAATGTCCAATCCAGCAGAAAAGGAACTACTAGTGATGCATTTGCATGCTGAACGACTGAAAGAATCCCATATGAAACATATATATATATATATGTCTAAGGGGCCATTTACACAACAACGTTTTCAGTCAAAAATGGGAAACTTTTTATGTGTTTTGCCTGTTTGTTTACATGACTATATAAAACGATGGCATCATGTGATTGCATTATACAATATGTGTTTGGAGGTGTAGATTAAAGTCAAACAAACACACAACAATTGTGGAGTATGTGGTAATTTCTACTTCTACTGTTGTTTGCTTACACTTTATCTGCAAAGTGTGGATTTACTTTACATTACAACCAACAGTGGAGACACATCTTACACCCACAGCAAGTTCTAGTAGCCTACATACACATCAGTGCCAAGCTGCCACCAACACATCATTGTCATTTCCTTACACATTTACTAACAAAGTGACATCACCAAATACTGGCCTGGCATATGTGATACCAACGTTATCTCATGGCAATTCGTAACTTTTTGATTTAGTGGTTAATTCGTATGAAATCATGCGACCTCATTCGTACAATTTAGTCCGATTTGCTCATCCCCCAATGGCGGTTGGGGTTTAGGAGTGGGGTTTGGTGCCACGCCTCCTTTTAAAAATCGTACATTTTCGTACGACTGAACTCGTACGAATTAGCCACTAAACTGACAAAACATTAAATAGTTTTTCTCATGAGATCAGGCTGGTTATACAGTGGTCCCTCGTTATTCGCGGGAGTTAAGTTCTAAAAATAACCCGCAATAGGCGAAATCCACGAAGCAGTCAGCTTTATTTTTTTACAATTATAGATGTTTTAAAGGGCACCCATGATGAAAATCATCTGTTGGTGTGCCTTCAGGAACAGGGTTGGGAAACACTGATCTAGTGTACATGGAACTGTTTTCACAGATCAGATTCAGATATCCGATAACAGGAAATGCATGAAGTGACCAGGTGTAAACAGACCCATAAATGCAGAAAGAACAAGAACTACGTCTTCAAGGCTGATGACTAGCGTGACTTTCTCTCTCTTTGTTCACAGAGACTGATATGCTCAGCCCTGCACTCTTTCATCAGAAAAGGATTTCACGTGTACATTCACCTGCTCATGACGCCCTGCTGCTGACCCGCACCAGTCACACATATTTTCACTTGTTTCTTTATTGTTAAATAAACACCCTCCGGGGGAACTGTGTTTAAATTTATACTTTGTGTCTGGGTCCTCACTCCACCTGTCACAACTGTCTAGGAAAATGTTCTTCTAGTGCAGAATCGCACCAACAAGACATTTATACTTCGCTGTGTTGCAAAACTAAAATAACAATTGAAATAATAGTTGCGTTACATGGGTTTGTTCAAGTTTTAAGTGCATCATCCTGAGCAATCCCATAAATAAATATAAAGTGTCTTGAAAAAAAAGGAAAGGGTCTCAACAACCCCCCCAGAATCTGAGGTAAGTTTATAACCCCCTTGAGCACTGAGGTTTGTTACCTACACAGTAACTGTAAAATAATTTAGAGGCTGTTCACATATCGCGTCTAAAAGTGCGTGGAAAGCGCAAGGTGCGTTGCTTCCTTCACCATTTTCAACAGTCTTTGTGCGACATTAACCATTTTCTCAGAGGATGATAAGCTGACAAAACATTGCTGCAGCTCTGATACAAGTTTTATTTATGGACAAAATTAAGTGTTTGGGTGTAATTAGCCTACCGAAATGTGCATATTCCATTAAAAGTATGAAGCTGATCGGTCAGTTCTTGTCATGTGACTTGCGGAATTCTGAAAAGTTCAGATGTTTTTAACTTGGCGCGCCTGGAAAACGCTAGCGCGTCATGTCGCTCCTAATTATGGAAACCCAGTTCCCAATTCCACCATTGGAAATAACATGTGAACATATGTGAACAGCCCCTTAATTAATTAAAACTTGCCATTACAAAGCATTTACATACTGTAAAAAGCAATTAGTTACTTTACTTTAAAAGGTGAGTAACCTGATGCCTTTAAAGCAACAAGTTGACTTTGCTTTAAAAAGTGAGTTAATCAGTTGTGACTTGGAACAGTTAAGTCAACAACTTAATTTTCACAATTATACACATAATTCATTGACTTAATCATTTTAAGGCAATGGGTTTACTCACTTTGTTTAAGTAAAGCCAACTAATCACTATAAAAACAATAGCGGTACTCACTTTTTTAAGTAAAGCAAACTAATTCCTCTTTTACAGTGCATCTGCATTCTGTGGAGGACGTTTCTGACCTTACAGTATAATATATTAAAGGGATAGTTCATGCTAAATTTAAAATTCTGTCATCATTTACTTAACCTGAGGGTGGCACGGTGGCTCAGTGGTTAGCATTGTCGCCTCACAGCAAGAAGGTCGCTGGTTTGAGTCTCAGCTGGGCCAGTTGGCATTTCTGTGTGGAGTTTGCATGTTCTCCCCATGTTCACGTGGGTTTTCTCTGGGTGCTCCTGTTTCCCCCATAGTCCAAAGACATGCGCTATAGGTGAATTGGATGAACTAAATTGGCCGTAGTGTATGTGAGTGTGAATGAGTGTATAGGTGTTTTCCAGTACTGGGTTGCGGCTGGAAGGGCATCCGCTGCGTAAAACATATGCCGGAATAGTTGGTGGTTCATTCCGCTGTGGCGACTCCTGATAAATAAGGGACTAAGCCAGAGGAAAATAAATGAATGAATGAATTAACTCAACCTTGACACAAAGCTGTTTGAGTTTCTTTTTTTCTCTAGAACAGCTATTTTGTGAAATGTTTAATTATGCAAATTTATGTTGGAAACTTGTAACCATTGGCATTGTACTATCCCTTTAAATAGTTTATGTCATTGAAAAGAAAGAACGGAAGAAAACATAAAACCTAATAGGTCACAATTTGCATGATCTCCAGACATGCGAAACCCACTAAATCAGAGATTTAAGTCTTTAAAAAAAATCTGCCTTTCCTCTTCTCATCCGCTGTGAAAAAATGGTATTAAACAGAACATAAAGCTTAGCGCAAATTTCCAGTCTATTTCATCATGCCTGCAATAAATAGCAGAAGAGATGCCAGCGGTTGTCAGGAGATTTGCCGCATAGTACTCATCTTTACGTCTTCTCCTAGTCCCAGAAAAAAAAACACTTGTTCTATTTTAGTATTTAAAAGCCGGGGATCATTTTCATATCAGCAAGAGATATTGTTTGTCGACTCTTCTACATTTTACATGTTGCCCCCAGGAGTACAGAGTCAGTAGTGTTGGATTGATCTGAGGTAACTTTTTCCCTCCTCCTCTCTTCAAAGTGACGTGAGCACACAGTGACGGCAGGCGTTTGTCGGGGTGACAAAGTGACAGGCGCTCGTCGAGGCCTTTCATCGGAGCTTGTCACCAAGTATGATCACAGGCGCTGTGTTATCTAGGTCAGCCGTTTAGACATGGAGGGCTCTGCCATTTTGATTCCAGTTGCTAGGCAGCACCCTTCTCTAATCTCCAGTACCAAAGTCTCTCCGGAGAGAGCGAGAGAGAGAGAGAGAGAGAGGGATCAACAAAAGAAGGAAGAAAACGTCAACAAAGAGCTGTAAATGCTGCGGTGTCATCATCTAGGTGGCAGTGGGCAGCGAGGGGGGTCGGCGGTGTGGAAGTGTTAAGAAAAGCCACGTGAAATTGTTGGATACAAAGCACAAACCTTCTTATCTTGACTTACAATCAAACTGTCTCTCTCTTCCTTTTCAAAAGACACACACACAAACTAAAGCTCCACTTCAAAAACTACTGAGCCTCACAGCCTATAAAGACTCACCTTCTAAGGTTGAATCCCTAATTTAAACTGTTACCAGTGGTTCTATACTAGCATTAAAAAGCCTATTTGCATTTAGGGCCTGTCCCAATACCTTGACCTTTGCCACTTGCCTACTTTTGTGACATGTTTCCTGTATCTGCCTTAAGTTTTCCAGTGGGCCTAAAGACTGTAAGTGTGCATAGACTGTAGTTAAAAAAGTGTAGGTAGTTCATTAACAAACTAAAAGAAATAAGACTTTCTCCAGAAGAAAAGTATAATAAAAAAAATCCTGTGATAAAAAATAATAATAATTCTATTTGCTGTGTTAAACATCACCCGATAAAAATGAGAAAGTATTAACATTTTACAGGAAGGCAAATAATTTTGTCTTCAACTGTATACATTTATCAAATCATGCCGAAGCCCTGTGGTTTCGTTCCATCTATTCATTATGAGGTCTGAAACAGTTTTGCATTCTTTAAGCTTAAATAAAGTTACAAGTTATACTTGCCACGGTAATCAATCTCACCATCCTCCATTTCATCTATGGCATCAGAATGGAATATTTTCATCAAATCAGATGAATGGAGCCAGTGGGTAAAATGAGCCACTCCTCACGTTCAGATGACAATAAACAAAAGGTTTTTTTTCCTTCACTTTCATCAATTGGTGAAGTTTGTTCCTCGCCACTGTCGCCACTGGCTTGCTTGGTTTGGGACTTGAGGAGCTGCTCATCGATGGATTTGCTCTTCAGTGTTTGGACTTTCACTGTAAGTAATCGTGTAACCACAAATTAAGGAAATATTGTTTAGATAACCTAATTCAATAGCTTTGGACAATATTACAAGAGTAAGCTGCAAAGTAGGGTCATAAACTGGACACGTTAAACAAAAAGACTATTAATAAAATGATTTAAAAGTAAAAATGTTTAATGGGTATTCCTGATTGGGCTTAGTTAAGACATAGTGCATGACGTGAACAATTCGAATCCATGTCATTTAACATTTGGAAAACTGTAAAAAAAAAAAAAAAACAGAAAATGCTGGTTCCACAAAAGTCCTACTGTTGTCCCAACACAAATCAATTAAGTAAACTTAATTGTTTTAACAAATTTAAGTGGATTGAACATAAAACAATTAAGTTTTCCCAAAAAACCTTATTGTGTTGTTTCAACTCATTTTAAATAAGTAGTTTGAACAAGCAGCAAAAATCATTTTTGAGTGATGGTTGACTGCACTAAAAAGGACTAAAAAAGGACTAAAAGACAAGATTATAATCTTTTTAAAGTTGTAGTCAAGTTTGGGATAACTACAAAGTAACAATTTAAGTAATATTTTAAAAGAGCAATTGATTAAACAAAAAATCTGTGGAACTAAATAATGATTAATTGAAGCTTTTTTCTTTTTCTTCTTTTATCTTTTTTTTACAGTGAATAATTAACAGTGCTGACATAATTCCTAATTACTGGTGGTGGATGAGAAGATTTCCCCAACATCTGTAAAGCGATTTGAGTACCTAGAAAAGCACTATATAAATGTAAAGAATTACAATTAATTACATGCAGGGTTTCACACAATTAATTCATGTTGTCCCAACACAAATCGATTAAGTGAACTTAACAGATTTAACAAATTTATGTTGATTAAACATAAACAAATTAAGTTGTCCCAATGAAATCTCAAGAATTGTTGTTTCAGCTTATTTTAAATAAGCAGTTTGAACAAGCCAACAAAAAAAAAACGTTTTTGAGTGTATTATTATTAAAAAAAAATTATTTAAACCCCAGGGCATCATGGTGGCGCAGTGGGTAGCACGATTGCCTCACAGCAAGAAGGTCGCTGGTTCGAGCCTCGGCTGGGTCAGTTGGCATTTCTGTGTGGAGTTTGCATGTTCTCCTCGTGTTCGCATGGGTTTCCTCCGGGTGCTCCGGTTTCCCCCACAAGTCCAAAGACGTGGTATAGGTGAATTGGGTAAGCTAAATTGTCCGTAGTGTATGTGTGTGAATGAGAGTGTATGGGTGTTTCCCAGTGATGGGTTGCAGCTGGAAGGGCATCAGCTGCTGGATAAGTTGGCGGTTCATTCTGCTGTGGCGACCCCAGATTAATAAAGGGACTAAGCCGAAAAGAAAATGAATGAATGAGTTTAAACCCCAGAAAACATGCTGTATATAACACACAAAAGAGTGCATACACATTATAGTACATTCCTTCTGTTGCTAATACAAAATCATAGTTTATTGACAATATTTATGTCATCCGAATAATTTTGTTAAATTGAGGGCATTTTCTGTCTCAACAAAAAACGAAACAACCAAAAAAATGACTTTATAACAGTAATACAAAGTCTAGCTCTACAAGATTATTTTGTCGACTCAAACGCTAAAAGTACACTGTTAATGAACAGTTTCCATACTTAGTGATTCACAAGTGTTGTCCGTTTATTTACGGTTGTGAACTGCATTATGGGATCTTGATCTCTGCTCTGTCGACTTTTGATGTTGAAAATTCAACTCTACAGTTTAACAAAGTGACATTTTAGTAGTTTGAAATAATATAATGTATAAAAAACAATATATAGAGAGAAAAGAAATCTGTAAAATAACAGAAAATGGACTGGCAGTTTATTACAAGGTTTTTGTACTGTAATATACAACACCAACACAGAGAAAATATCACTTTAAACTATTAATAAAAGTCCCTTTTTTTTTACTTTTCAAGGTTAAAAGTTGTTGGCAGAAAGATAAAGGTCCCATAATGCAATTCAAAAGCATAAATAAAAACATGAATCACAAAATATGGAAAACTGCTAATTTACTGGTATTTTTTACAGTGAATTTGCTGCATTAAAATCTCCTCGAGCTGATGAAGAGATGATCAAATTTAAGTTAAAACCACACTGAAGGCATCCACAGCAAACTATGAATGACAGAATCTATTAATAGAGGGGCTAAAAGTGTTAAACGCAACGTGAGCTTGTGACTGCAGCATGATGGTTTGATGCTCACCCCTCAGGGGCTCATTCTGAGAGAAAACTGTACATCTCTCTCTCTCTCTCTCTCTGCTTATCTCTCTCACTCCCGCCATCTCCAGAGATCGCAAAAAATATTCCGTATATAGGCCTATGTGTGAGAAAAGCAAAGAAACATGGAGTGCAATGTGCTTGATGATGATACTTTAATCTTTATTTCTGTTTCATGAAAATGTAGTTCAAAGCAGGCTATTTTAAACCATGAAGCAGAGATCAGTGAAAACCGTATGCAGGAGGAGGAAGATCTGAATTCACTTCAAACAAACAGATCTGCGCCATTGTGCCTCTGTACTTTTATTTCCATACATATATAAGAAACTGACATTTGAATTTGATGAGTTGTTTTCCCCCCATTGAGATATCCTTCTTTTTGTTTGCAGACTTTGTATCTTGGCAAATTACTTTGAGACATTATTGCACTGTAAAAAATGCTGGATGCCACAAAATTCCTTCATGCTGTCCCAACACAAATCAAATTAACTTAATCGTTTTTTCAAATTTAGGTGGCTTGAACATAAAACAACTAAGTTGTCCCCAAAAAAACTCATTTTCAACTCATTTTAAATAAGTAATTCGAACAAGCAGCTAATGTAATTTTTTGAGTGTGGGATCTCTTCAAAATTGTGTAATTGTGAAAAATTTTGAGCTTGTCCACTTTCGACCAGTTCAAGATAGTCAAGTGTGTGTCATGATGTAAACAATCCAATCATGTGGACGACAGCATTTGAACAGCCAAAAAAAGGCCTACTGACCTAATTCTTAAACATAACTGCTTCAAACATCCTCAAAAATCCATGTTAAATACTGATATATCTTCAGGATATCAAGATGTAAAACGTCTGAAGGTAATTTACTTCATACGCTTTAGAATTGTCATTAATTGGATGATTTTTGGGAATATTACATCAATATATCTTCAATTGTTAGGTATCCCAATACGTTATGCTCTAATTTGGATATTAGGGGATACTGAATTATTTGTCTTATCTCATCATAAACAGTATTTCACATTTTTGGTGTGAATGGCCTAGGAAAAAAAATAATTCTGTGAATCGATTCCTCTTTGACTATCAAGAAAGCATTGGACCAGCAAACTCATTTCATATAACCCCCTTTCAATGATAGGTAAATCACCAAAGTCATCAAAAAATGTTTGGAAATCATCCATTTATTCATTCATTAGTCCTTTATTTATCAGGGGTTGCCACAGCGGAATGAACCGCCAACTATTCCAGCATATGTTTTACGCAGCGTATGCCCCTCCAGCCGCAACCCAGTACTGGGACCCAGTACCTGCTGTTCTTGCGTAAATCCACCAAAGGCCGCTGACAACTGACTGACTGAATGACTGACTGACTGACCGATCGACTGACCCACCCTCCTCCCTCCCTAAACCCAACCAACAGTTCTAAAAAGCAATCCAGAAAAAGAAAAGCCCTCGCCTGGTTTTTACCATGTTTTCAGATTTTACCACATTCTCACCCTGTTATTTACTTGTTTATTTTATTTTTTGGCTTACCTGCTTTCTGGAACTATTCTTTGCCGGACTCGAACCCCGTTGTCGTGGTCAATGCCTCTCTGCGTCTCAAGTCCGCCGACGTTCATGGCGAGCTACTGGACAAACTGGTAACAGCGGTCAGCTGGTAAGCATGAAAAGGAACGGTGTCATACCGCCCTGTAGCGTTCATTTTAAAGACGAAATGCAGCCATACGTACTTCTGGCTACATAATCCATAATCTCCAGAAATGTACAAAGGGCTACATTTTCAGAATGAGCCTATGTTGCATCAAATATACAGGAATGAATGACAACACATGAAGTCTGTCTAATCTGTCAATTTGATGACTAGTCAATTTATGGACACTGTTTAAACAAAATTGCTCAGTATAAAATATGCTTTGCTTCATATGTATATTTGTTTTGAATGCAAAACGTAAAAAAATGCAATGTTCTACCAGATTCTAACACAAACCCACAGATTCCTTTGTAGTTTTGTGACTATTAAAGCTCTTCCTGTCTTCTTCTGCATTCATATGTGAATTTTGCAAGCTTATTTAGATCAAAAGGCCATACATATACCCGGCTATTGACCCTTCTCTCAAATAAACCAGAAAAGTGGTTGAAAGTGGACAAAAGACCTAATCTCATCTTAATACCAGGTGTAAAGATCTTTTCATTGGCTCACCATAATCTCAAGACTTCTCACGTTTAGATATTAAATGCATGATGAAGTTATATCTGTCGAGTTACATCTGCATTAGGGAGAATTTTGACTGGAGAAGAGTCAACCCTTAGCCAAGACGTCTCATCCTGCACTCACTGCAGAAAAAAAGCTCATCAAACAGACACACACTCATATCAGAGGGAGCCGTGCTGATTGAACTCCAGTCCTCCATGCATTTGATCTAAACTTCTCCTCCCCTTCAAAGCTTGCACACTTTTAATCCACTTACTTTTATTTTCTCATGTTACCTTCCTCGTCAAGGTCAGGCTTATAAGAATCCGTGTCTGAAGCGCTTATGAGCTCACAGCTTCAAAATATTTGAAAGAAATCGTGGTCATACAATAATCTAAAGCAAACTGTGCATGTGTTTGATTTTGATATCAATTCCAGTAATAGAGATGTTTTATTATATTGTTATATTTCCCCCCCCAATTTCTGTGTAACGTAAAGAAGATTTTTTTTCAACGCATTTCTAAACGTAATAGTTTTAATAACTCATTTCTAATAACTGATTTGTTTTATCTTTGCCATGATGACAGTAAATAATATTTCACTAGATATTTTTCAAGATACTAGTATTCAGCTTAAAGTGCAATTCAAAGGCATAACTAGGTTAATTAGGTTAACTAGACAAGGGTAATTAGGCAAATCATTGTATAACAGTGGTTTGTTCTGTAGACAATCGAAAAAAATAATTGCTTAAGGGGGCTAATAATATTGACCTTAAAATGATTTTTGTTTAAATAAAAACATTTTTCTAGCTGAAAAAAAAACAAAATAAGACTTTCTCCAGAAGAAAAAATGTTATAGGAAATACTGTGAAAAATTCCTTGCTCTGTTAAACATCATTTAGGAAATATATGAAAAAGAAAAAACAAATTCACTGGAGGGAAAATAATTCAACCCAGGCTCATTCTGAAAATGTACCACTGTATACAATTCTGGAGAGCGCCAAATACGTCCTGGAGGTACGTTTTTTAGCAGTTTTTGTTTTTCTGTGTACGCATTTTGAGATCTCAAATTTCTCTTGCGAGTGCCATTCGTGCCTGCTCTTCTCGCGAAAATCCACCAGAGGCCGCTGTCGACTGAATGTCTGAATGACTGACTGACCGATCGACTGACCCACCCTCCTCCTTCCCTAAACCCATCCGACAGTGTTTTCAAAAGCACCGATTGACCCGCTCACCCACTTCCCTAAACCCAACCGACAGTTTTAAAAAGCAATCCAGAAAAAGAAAAGCCCTTGTCTGATTTTTACCACGTTTTCAGATTTTACCACATTCTCATCCCGTTATTTACTTTTTAGCTTCTGTTTTTGTCTTTCCTGCTTTTTGGAACCGTTCTTCGCCGGAATCGTGGTCAACTCCTCTCTGCGTCTCAAGTCCGCCAACATACATGGCGAGCTAACTGGACAAACTAGTAACAGCGGGAAAGCCGTCCACACGGAGGTAAGCGGTCAGCTGGTAAGCATGAAAAGGAACGGTGTCATACCACCTCGTATTGTTCGTTATAAAGACGAAATGCAGCCATACGTACTTATGGCTACATATTTTGCGATCTCCAGAAATGTATATAGGGCTACGTTTTTAGAATGAGCCTATGTTGTAATAATATTAATAATAATATGTTTTAATATTAAGTGTGGGCGACGCGGTGGCGCAGTGGGTAGCACGTTCGCCTCACAGCAAGAAGGTCGCTGGTTCGAGCCTCGGCTGGGTCAGTTGGCGTTTCTGTGTGGAGTTTGCATGTTCTCCCCGTGTTCGCGTGGGTTTCCTCCGGGTGCTCCGGTTTCCCCCACAAGTCCAAAGACATGCGGTATAGGTGAATTGGGTAAGCTAAAATTCTCCGTAGTGTATGTGTGTGAATGAGTGTGTATGAATGTTTCCCAGTGATGGGTTGCGGCTGGAAGGGCATCTGCTGCGTAAAACATATGCTGGATAAGTTGGCGGTTCATCCTGCTGTGGCGACCCCAGATTAATAAAGGGACTAAGCCGAAAAGAAAATGAATGAATGAAT
>CAIGQV010019081.1:6009272-6037911 GCA_903798115.1 Danio jaintianensis | reverse complement strand
TATATATATATATATATATATATATATATATATATATATATACACACACATTGAAGGTCAGGTTATATCATATGGAAATACAAAACCATGTTTCAGAAGCATGTCACATATGCTCCATTTGTGTTATGCATATGTTACACACATAATTTTAATATGTGATTGTGCATGCACTGTGAAAAATGCAGGGTTCCACACAATTCATTCAAGGTGTCCCAACACAAATCCATTACATTAACGTAACTAATTTAAGTAGATTGAACATAAAACAATTAATTTTCCCCCAAAAATCTCCAGAATTGTCTTGTTTCAGCTAACAAGCATAATGTGTGTATTTAAAGGGAACTTACAATATATACAGTGTACAAATATATAGTCAAAAACAGTGGCTTGACAGACAAGCATATATAAGAATGTGAATGTATTCACTGACAGTCGAGATGATTTGAAGCACCCAGATGAGCCTGTGTTATTAGTTTCAGAATTTATTCAGAGTTTATTAGTTAACCTGAATGTCACGAATGACCAATCAGAATCAAGCCATGTAATAATTAAAGGATAAACAATTGGATGCTTGACAACATTGAGAATAATTGTTTTTATATCTTCACAGAAAATGTTAATCTTGCTTATGCTTAGAATTCAGGATGGTGTCCCAGGCGTAATTATGCTGCCCAGCAGATTTAACATGTTTTCAATGGGATCTACATTTTCAAAATGCTCTGTAAGATATGGAAGAAAGCGCATATGTTACTCAATACCCAACAATATGAGGCATGCATTCTCTGTTTAGCACCCCTGCTGAAGGCAGATCTTTTGCCCAATGCTGCTTCCCCGCCGTGCAATTTGGGATGTAAAGGGGGAAAAGAGGGAGCTTCTCATTTGAAGCGCGGCCCATATGGAGCTCTGTGCACAGTGACCTGTAAAACATGCTGTGTGCTGGTGAATATGGTTAGGATGCTGATGTCTTCACGCCCCTTGTTTTGAGAGAAAAGTCCTTTTTCTGTGGTGATAGATTGAAATACGGCCCTATTCATCCGGAAAGTTCAAATTTTGTTCTTCCTCCTTTGTCCAGCTCATCATCATCTCTTTCAGTGGATGCCTTCACATGGAGACCCGAACAAAGGTTTGAGTGAAGTGTCTTCATATAATCCCACCAATCACAACAACTGAAGACTAACGGATGACTACTTCAGTCCATCCAACATTTACTTCACCGGCCAAACTATATATTTTCTCTTAATGATTTTTTCAGAATTTACAATTTCAGATTTTCTTTTTCAAATATTTCTCATATGATGTTTAACAGAGCAAAGATTTTTCACAGTATTTGCTTTTTTTTCCGGAGAAAGTCTTATTTTTTGTTTTATTTTGGCTACAATAAAAGCAGTTTTTAATTTTTAAAAACTATTTTAAGGTCAATATTTTTAGCCCCCTTAAGCAATATTTTTTTCGATTGTCTACAGAACAAACCACTGTCATACAATGA
The DNA here is from genome assembly GCA_903798115.1 of Danio jaintianensis. Lineage (NCBI taxonomy): Eukaryota > Metazoa > Chordata > Actinopteri > Cypriniformes > Danionidae > Danio > Danio jaintianensis. The sequence continues at coordinate 6,036,425 of CAIGQV010019081.1, read as the reverse complement.
TTTGCCTAATTACCCTTGCCTAGTTAACCTAACTAACCTAGTTAAGCCTTTAAATTGCACTTTAAAGGTGTTTTCACACCTGCCTTATTTAGTTCGGTTGAATCGCACTAGAGTTCGTTTTCCCTCTTGGTGCGGTTCGTTTGGGCAGGTGTGAATATATCAATTGCACTCGAGTGCGCACCAAAAGCGGACCAAAAAAGCTTTCAAATGAACCCTGGAGCGGTTCGTTTGTGGTGAGAACATGATCCGAATTAAAACAGACCCAACTGCAAAAAGTACTGTGCCTTTTTGGATTAATTCAGCTGCCATATTCCGATGCGCTGTCCCATCTTATGGGGTGTGGAGGAAAAATATTTGTTGACAGCGCTTTACCAACAGTTTTAAACAGAGAGAGAGAGAGAGAGAGAGAGGGAAAAATATTACCTGTTGATTGTTGGTAATATTTCCGGAGGACTACCATGTCGCAGTTTAGTTAAATTAATTCACGCCATCTCCTGAAGTGACTTGCGATGTGCCTTCGCCGTTTGCAATGCAGTAAAACATTGTTTTCCAGCCGCAGCAGCACTTCATTCTTGAAATGTATAGTTTGTCTAAAGTGATGTATACAAACTATATAGTATACTATAACCAGGGATACAATCAGCCAGCGCAGTCGTCCCTCCATAGTAGAAAGCGACATTTTGTGTCTGCCGGTTTGTTTACTTGCGGGAGTTCCATTGGCATTTTCCCGCACGTTAATTCTGACCAATCGAAAAGCAGTTTAGGAAATACGTTCAATAACATCTGGCCAATGAGTGATGTGGATTTTGTCACATGACTGCATTTTGGTTCTTTTCAACTGGTTCGAACCAAAGCTATCAGTATGGTGTGAAAAGGACCCAAAAACAGCAGAAAAATGCTACAATGTATCATTTGTTGCCCTTGGTCCAGACCAAATGAACCGAACCACAGATGTGAAAGCACCCTAAGCTGAATACTAATATCTTAAAAAAATATCTAGTAAAATATTATGCAGTCATTATGGCAAACATAAAAGAAATCAGAAATTATTAGAAATTAGTTATTAAAACTATTATGCCTATTCTGTACAACAGGACTGAATTCCCTGTAGCTCTATAATCAGTTAGGAGAAGTGGCTTCACACAAATATATGTACACTTAGGCTGTGTCCGAAATCACCTACTACTCGAGTAGGTACTACATTTGAATTAGAATTTACTACATGACCGTTAGAAAATTACATCTATGTAGTATGAATGTGAGTAGTATGAAAGGAATTAATTCTCTCACGTGGCATCATGGGATAGCGTATCGTCCATCGGATGCGCACTTCAGAATCTCACCGGAGGTAGTAGGTCATCAAGGTACTTCTCGCCTACAGTTTTTCCAATACTATGAATTTGAACATACTACCCGGCTCACATACTGATTTTAGGGTACTATATAGTATGGAAATGGGCAACACTGTGGCTCAGTGGTTAGCGCTGTCACCTCACAGCAAGAAGGTCGCTGGTTCGAGCCTTGGCTGGGTCAGTTGGCATTTCTGTGTGGAGTTTGCATGTTCTCCCCGTGTTTGCGTGGGTTTCCTCCGGGTGCTCCGGTTTCCCCCACAGTCCAAAGGCATGTGCTATAGGTGAATTGGGTAGGCTAAATTGCCCGTAGTGTATGTGTGTGAATGGGAGTGTGTGGGTGTTTCCCAGTGATGGGTTGCAGCTGGAAGGGCATCCGCTGCGTAAAACATGTGCTGGATAAGTTGGGGGTTCATCCCGCTGTGGCGACCCCAGATTACTAAAGGGACTAAGCCGAAAAGAAAATGAATGAATGAATGAATGAAATGAAACTAAAGAGACAGTTGTTGTTTAATTTTATTGATGATTCTTAATATGAAATTTAATCCTAAGCTTGGCAAGCAATTTTGAAGAAATCAATGTTTCCCCATTCAAACAGAATGCCCGAGCATACTGCACGAGAGGCGTTTCGAAGATGGCTGCCGAGTGAAACAACTTGCCTGAAAGGAACTTTGGTATGTGATTTCGGACATACAGTAAAGGCCTGTCAACATTACTCCCCTGGTTTAGGTGTTTGTTTTGGCAACCCTTTCAAATCGTTCAAAGGCACATTGTTGCGTAAGTGCTTAAGCCGAACCATAAATGCCCAACAGTTTGTTATTAAAGTACAAACATCTGGAACTGCTGGTCCTGTACTTGTTACTTGCTACATGCGCTACAGCACAACATGCCATGCAAATAACAAAGAACCTGTTTATAAAGCCAGCGATAACTCCTGGTTTCTCCTGTGATTTTATTTGGAGCCAAACAATGATGACCTATGATCTTTTTCTGCAACATCCACAGTTCCCAGAGCAGGTCTGCGTGAGAGCAGCCTTCTCTCCTGTCGCGTTTTATGCCACGCTGCCGGACATGACTCGCCATTCTGTACTAATTAGCTCTTTCCTGCACTTCTTTATGAGCCGTGTTTGCTTTGTACCGTTCATCTGGCTCTGTTTACCGTGCTGCGTAGTCGCTTGTAAAGTCCACCGGCTCTATAGGGGGCCGTGTCAGCATTAGTGCCCATTAGCGATTCCCAGACCTGAGAGTGTACACTAACCACAACACATGGGACTGGGACACGGGATTGAGAATTCCACCTGCAGTCTGTTCATAAACATCGCATTTTTAACAATGTTTAACATATCTATCATAACTGAAATGGATCTTCACCATTGATTGGACTGATTTGGAACTTTCTATTGGCAGCCACACAAATATAAGACTCAACACACAATTGACCCCAATGAAGTTTGACTTTAGTGCAGGATAATGACCCTTTTACACATTCTGTTGACTATGACTATTGCTCAGCTGGCTTGCGTTGCCATTTCCAGCTGGCATTAACAACATTGACCACTTATGATTAGATATATTTTCTCTTTTATTTCATGACACTCTTCGATAAACCCAACCGATAGTGTTTTCAAAAGCACCGATTGACCCGAAAAGCCGTCCACAAAAAGGTAAGCAGTCAGCTGGTAAGCGAGAAAAGAAAAGGCATCATACCGCCCCGTACCGTCCATTTTAAAGACGAAATGCAGCCATACATTCCTTTGGCTGTATAATTCGCGATCTCCAGAAATGTATGCGTTTTCAGAATGAGCCTATGTTGGTTAAAATAGTTGCATTTCCTAGTGAGATTGAGCTGGTACAACACAACGTATAAAATGAACTAGTATTACAAGCCAAATAATATTTAATGCATAAAATATATTATTATCTGTTGTCATGCTAGGACTTACTTTTAACCATTTCACACGCAAGTTTTTAATACATTAAAATATTTTTTTCTTAAACATTAACATACACAGCAGGACTGAGAATCTCAGTTCTCAAATATGTGCACGAATATGCATTTGGTGGTTTTTACAAAGCTTAATTATGATTGTGTTATTTAACTTATGACGGGCGATGGGTGCCACCATGCCAGCCTGTGCTGAAGTGGAGAGATTAGAGCTGCTGGATTTACAACATGTTAATTTCTTCTCATGTTCAACTTCTCCCAAAAGACCTAAGGTAAGTCACCATTTAACAAAACCCTAAATGTTATGGTTTTGGTAGTACTTAACGCATATTTGAATTCAGCTGATCATGTGATGCACTGAACAAGCCAAGCCAGACTGTTCATACATGTCAAAGGGTTAAGATACTTGTATCTATTACTTAATCATTAGGTAATCAACTCAAACATTCTGATTGATCTTGTTCCGAAAAATATCAGATTTTCGTGTTTTATTTATATTTATAATCGATCCGGCATTTAACGTGCCTGGTAACTGCCTGCATGTGTGTGTGTGCGTGTGCGTGCATGCGTGCGTGTGTGTGTGTGTGAGAGAGAGAATGAGTGTGAGTGAAAAACAGCAAACAAGGCTGTGTGGGCTGTTGAGACCATTCAGATTTTAATTGTATAATTTGGAATAATTTAAGTGATAATTTGCCTTTATTTGCGTTTGCATTGACTTTGTATGTAAATGACTTGCTCAAATAGGCTATGTAATTCCATGTTTGGTGTGAACCCAGCATTAGATGCGCTCTCACCATTTAGTGACGTCATGTTCTGGGAAAACTGAAAGTTGGCGCCAAACACAATAGCTTTTATTTGCTAGTTTTGGTTCCAAAAATTATTCATTTATAAATGAAGCACATTTATTCACTTATTTAGGATACTACTTCTTGTTCATTAGATAGTAGCATTTCTATTAGATACCAGTACTTTTTTGTTAGGTGCTGGAGATTCTGATTATATAGTAAGTAATGGGTTTCCTTTTCTTTTTTTCTTTTCCAAAGTTTCTCAACAGAATGAAGTGTAAACAAATTATAATTCCCATTTTGTTTATTGGGATTATCTGTGAAGTACATATGCTGCCATATAAGTATGCAAAGTTTTGTTTATTATTTGATATCTATTTCTGCACAGTTGTGCTGTGTATCCTCACTCACAGTGAATTGCACTGGTTCAAGCCGCATTCATGCTTTGACTGATTTATCATAAATTACAAGACGACAGTTTGAGATTATACGCTGAGCTATTCGCATTCTCAGACATTCTCAGAAATGATCTGATTTTATGGCAAATCGCTTAATATTTAAGTGGTCATACTGTTCTTTTTATTCCTTTGACTTCCATAGGCATATGAATCTGGGAGACAGGAAACGCAAGTTCATAGCAATTCCATTGATTTTCAAGTTTAAGTTTGGTAACCTTTGTTCTGTAAAGATATTTCCCATGAAGAAGTGTGAACAAAAGCAGAAGAAACATCATGACATGACCTTTTTGCTGAATTTAAAGATTGCAAACTTTAAGTGTGACTATGGCCTAACTCTTAATGCGTCACTTCAAAAAAAAAAAAAAAGATGTAAATGTAGAAATAATTGGAATTTAAAAAATAGTCACCTAGGTTTGGAATGGCATGAGGGTTTTATCTTAATAGATATTTATTTATTTAGATGTCTGCCATATTAGATCTGTCGAATCCAGTCCATAAACACTCAAGAGTAATGTGAATGTGTGTCTGCTATCATAGTTATATACATATAGGTCAATGGCTACCGATACTTTAAGAATCAGAAAACATACAGAGGCAAAACAGAATTAATACCAGTGGCTTCTGATGACACATTGAGAAATAACAGGCCTCTGCAGGACAATGAACATTATTTATAACATTATTACCTTTATTTCACAGGGTGCTTTCACACTTGGTTCAATTGCCTGGCTCGGTTGGTTTGTGTTCACACTGTCTTTTTTCCTTCTGAACCCCGGTACGCTTGCGTCATCGAGCTGCTGTTGTGTGTACGGCTGTTGCTAGGTGACGGACACGAAAACAAAGCGCCAAAAGATGTCCGCACATCGCAATCTTTCTGCTTTTACTGAATCTTTTGGTTTTGGACATACAGAAAGCAACTCACGTCTGTCTGCCGCAAAAATATTATAAACATTCAGAAAACCACGCAATGTCTGCAGAAGCTGTTTTTGGAGGAGACAAGCAGACATTATCACTGTGATTGCCCTGGCTCGGTCCTGCTTGTCACCGAGGTACAGTACGTGATACACAGACACACACACACACGAGTGAACGTTATGAAAAGGATAGTTTGTTGTACAGTTGGCAGTTCAACTTCCGTTATTTGGTACGATTGCATTCATACCAGAAGTGAACTGGACCAGAGTTCGCGTGAACCGTACCCCAGACTACCTCTTTCAGGCGGACTTGGGTACGGTTCGTGGGTGCGCAACCGAGTTCAGAAGACACGTTCACACTAGCTAAATGTACCGTACTCTGATGTCAAACAAACCCGGGTGCGGACCAAAAGTGCTGGTCTGAAAGCACCCTTAGACAACAGTGCTGAGTACATTCACTGCAGTCACAAGCTTCATACTGCAAAATGGAATCTACACAGGTGAAAACTCGTAAATTATCTGACACTGTGTGTTTACAACTGAGAAGGAAAGCCCATATGTTGTGTTACTCATCATGTAATTTCAAAATTAAATATGTAGCACATTTAAAAAACAACTGACACTGACCAAAGTGCTTCACAATGTCAGATGAATTCAAATAAATAAAATTCAAGAGTTCACACTTAGCTGATGATTGATAACAAGGCGTGTTTGGCATGCTGTCCTGGGAGAGAACCCTGACACCCGCTTCGAATGTTATCAGTCGATTGAATGGGCGTTATCAGTGGTTTATCAACTGATAGATATGGGCCAGTAGGGGCCTACTGCGCCTACTTGTAGGCTCAGAAGGCTGTTATCAACCATCCACATAATTTATCACCTGTACTAATAAAGAAGAGTTCAGATCCAGATCTGTTTTTACATTACTGTGACGGTTGGGTTTAGGGTTGGGGTAGGGGTAGACGTTAATAAAATACAATTAATGGGAAATAATATAATTGAATAAATAATCAGCATAGGCTCATTCTGCATTTTGTCTTTAAAACGAACGCTGAGCGGCGGTATACACGCTTACCTCCGTATGAATGGATTTTAAGCTGTTATCAGTTTCTCCAGTGGCTCACCGTGTACGTCGGCAGACTTGTGATGTGGTGCGGAGTTGAAAGTGATGACGGGGTTCGAGTCTGGCGAAGAACGGCTTCAGAAAGCAGGTAAGACAAAAGCCGAACAAGTTAATTATTTGTTTTTTATTGCTTTTTTAAAAACTGACAGTTGGGTTTAGGGAAGGAGGAGGGCGGGTTAATCGGTGCTTTTGAAAAAAATTGATGGTTGGGTTTAGGGAAGGAGGAGGGCAGGTCAATCGGAGCGGCCTCTGCTGGATTTACGCGAGAAGAGCAGATATTTGATATCTCATATAGCTGATTAACCATGTGCATGGTTGATAACAGCCTTCTGAGCCTACCAGTAGGCACAGAAGGCCCCTACTGGCCCATATCTATCAGCCGATAAACCACTGATAACGCCCATTCAATCGACTGATAACATTCGAATTCGCTGACCCTGAGCTCCGAAGATCCTCGAGCCCGGGGCTCCCTCCCATTTCCTAGGGCGAGAGGGGAGTCTGAGCTCAGATAGGTCTCGAGAGCTCCCCTGAATTAGTTCATTGGGCCTATTATTGGTTATTGGAAGTTGCCACGGCGTGATAGACTGCTAACTGAACGGCATATGTTGAAAGCCTAGAACTAATTGCTCATATACTGTGCCAATTTGGTTTGATCAATTCACTTATACCGCATGTCTTTAGACTGTGAGAAGAAACCAGGGAACCCGGGTGAAACCCACGTGAGCACGGGGATAACATGTAAACTCCGCACAGAAACCAGTGACCTTCTTGCTTTGAGGCAACAGTGCTTACCACTGAGCCGCCGTGCCGCCCTATCCTGGATTAATCTAGGAAAGAGGAGGAGGATTAAGGGTGGATGGGGGGATTCCTCAAGACGAAGATAACTAAGGTAAGAAAATCTGGTTATTTATAGTGTGTTTGGATTCATCTGATTAATCATGTGATAACTAAGTCGGGACCAGCCGTGGTCAATCATAAGCATGTGATCCTCTCGAAATTAGTTTATAAATAAACTTCACTTAAATTAAAATACTGTATCAAAAACTCAACTTGAAATGAATACGCCAAAGTATACAGGTGTGTCTTAAGCATTGATTTAAAAAGACCAACAGTTTGAGCACTTCTTATATGAGTTTGGGGCAGCCACGGAAAAAAATGTCAAAAAATATCACTAGGAAAATATTGACTATGCCTTTAACTATCACTTTAAGGCAGCATTACTGTTGAATGAAACTGAAAATGTGATCTAGTTAGGCAGGTGGTTTTTGAAAGAGAGCTGTTGTGAGGTATTTTTCATGATATGAGACGTTAAACATAAATGAGGCATTACCATGAACAGCACAATGTTTTCACAACAGCACAGCACTGTTGTACCAGGCATATGTTTTGCTTGGCTCTGCTATAGGGAGGCATAGGAGTAATAGTCTCCTGTCTTCTTTCAGCAACTTTATCATGCTCTGTATCACAGTTCATGAAGCAAGTGTGTGCGAGAGAGGACGAAGTGAGGGTCAAGTGTGTGTATGTGTGTGTGCAGCCATGTGTGATCCTGTAAAAGTGTATGCTTGGACACAAAGGCGAAAGAGGGCTGGTATGCTGAGAGAGCACTCGGACTAAGTCCACCACGAAGCACGAGATGAATTTTGCTGGAGTCTCAAGTGTCATAAAGGCAGCGTTGGGCCAAGAGTGTGTGTGGGTGTATTATAGGGTCAAGGGATTAACAGCTGGTATAAGAGTCTCAGTGCCGCTAGACACACACAAAACAAACACTCTCCTGTAACACAATCAAAGCCGCGGCGAGAGATCGGCTACTAAAATAAATGCAGTGGGAGGGAAAATGCAACGGGGAGACTGGGAAAGAGAGAGCGTGTGTATTTATGTTTTGTGGAGGAGAAAGTCATGCTGCTTGCACACACTAGCTATGCTTCCATTCAAAGATTTATGTGCAAAACTGGAACATAGCATAAAATATTGGTTACACTTTACAATAAGGTAGTAAATGTTAGTTAATGCATTTACTAACATAAACAAACCATCAACAATACATTTATTACAGTATTTGTTCGAGTTACTTAACGTTAGTTAATAGAAATACAGTTGTTCATTGTTAGTTCAAGCGTGAAGTGGAGTATTAATAATGCATTAGTAAATGTTGAACTATGATTAATAAATGCTGTACAAGTATTGTTCATAATTAGTTCATATTAATACATTTACTAATGAAACCTTATTGTTAAGTGTGACCATATTTGCAAATAAAGCATCATTTCCTACAACAAAACTATTCTGTTAAACTGGCGGCAAATGCCAAAAAAAGAAATGGAATTTGCTGGGGTAGGAGACGTCTTTCTCATATAGTAAATTAATTGCAAATCAGAAGATGAAGCTGAAATGCAATGAACATCCGGTGGCTTTTTGAGGCGTGAGACGCATTTACAAACAAGACAATTCTGGGCGATAATAATACTGAGCCACTTTGATGATTTTATGACCAAAACAACATTTCAGATGTTTTACATTGTGGTGAGTACACTGGTTTGTCCATTAATGCCATCCCATTATGCTCATTTTTTGTTATCACATGATTTCTTAAACCAAAATCATATGACTTTTTTGATGCGCATGCTGGAATTTATTTATTAAACGTGTTTCCATTGCAGTTTATGCACATTTTTTTCCTTTTGGATAAAAAGTTTATCCTACTCAGTTGTGCATATACATATTTTTATGCACATTTTCAAAATGTATGGAGATCTTGGCGCTTTCATTAAACATTTTTTATGTAATATGTCTAAATATTTCTAATAGGTGAATGGAAACATGGATATTTAAAGAGAATACAGAAAATAGAGAGTGCAAATGGCATTTTTATGTTGACCGAAATGCTGTTCACACTTTACAATAAGGTTTCATTAGTTCATGCATTTACTAACATGAACTTATTATGAACGATACTTGTACAGCATTTATAAATCATAGTTCAACATTTACTAATGCCTTATTAAAATCCAAATTCATGCTTGTTAACATTAATTAATGCACCGTGAGTTAACATGAACTAACAATGAAGAAGTTTATTTTCATTAACTAACATTAACCAAGATGAAGAAATACTGTAATAAATATATTGTTCATTAATATTAGTGGATGAATTATTCATTCATTCATTTTCTTTTCGGCTTTATTAATCTGGGGTCGCCACAGCGGAATGAACCGCCAATTTATCCAGCACATGTTTTACGCAGCGGATGCGCTTCCAGCTGCAACCTCATTCACACACATACACTACGGACAATTTTAGCTTACCTAATTCACCTATACCACATGTTTTTGGACTTGTAAGGGAAACCCACGCGAACACGGGGAGAACATGCAAACTCCACACAGAAATGCCAACTGATCCAGCCGGGGCTCGAACCAGCGACCTTCTTGCTGTGAGGCGATTGTGCTACCCACTGCGCCACCGTGCTGCCCAGATGAATTATCTAACATTAACTAATACAACCTTTTTTAAAATGCTTGCCTGCCCCTAATGTTGGACTTGCTCTGTTAATTTTTCAGTGAATACCCATGTCTATATGCTTAGATATGGCTGAGGCCTCTGTCAGTCAGTTTGGTCAAAAACACCTACTCTCCACCTACTGATCTAACACGTTTTGTGAGAGAATACACCAAAACAAGGTTTTCATATTGCACTGTGTTGTACCAAAACATACAGATTATTATCAGAATTGTATTTGCCATACACAACCTTGACATTAGATTGCTTTGCCATCTGCTTTTACTGTAAGCCATGAAACATGGTTCATTCAGTGGTACAAAAGTGATGTAGAGCTTGACAAAATAAGAGGGAAGAGCAAATCCATGCAAATGTCAAAAAAAAAGGTTTTCACCAAAAAAGCGAAACCGTTTCTACATTTTTTGTGTAAAAATGTCTCTGTCAATGTCAAACTACTATATTTGATTTACCGGAGTCACACAAATGCCAACTTCACATCTGTTACATCCATAATGGAGAGGTGTCACATCCATAACGAAGCTTTTTCTTCATAAATGCAAAATGTCTTTTGGGTTGTGCAGTTTAGTTCACAGAATTTCTACAAAGTATGTTGTATACTGTAAACTCGCTAATTTTTTTGGTCACATCCATAACGCATGTTTATTTTCCTCATTTAATATCTAAAAATGTTTACAGATTGATATTTTTCAGATCCCATAACTCTGTGGTTAGTTGTTTTGGAAAATATAAACAGATGTTTCAATATAATTTTAACATATACTTTGCGAATTTATGTTTGGAATTTTTACTGGGAGGAGGCCTCGGGGAAGACCCAGGACATGCTGGAGGGACTATGTCTCTCGGCTGGCCTGGGAACGCCTCGGGATTCCCCGGAGGAGCTGGAGGAAGTTTCTGGGGAGAGGGAAGTCTGGGGTTCTCTCCTAAGACTGCTGCTCCCGCGACCCGCCCCCGGATAAGCGGATGAAAATGAGGTGAGATGAGATGAATTTTTACTGCAAATGTCACATCCATAACGCTGGAATTGCTTGGAAGGGACTCAATGAGATTAAAATACAAGTGGTCAAAAGAGATGTGTGTGAACACGTGAATACCTGGTGGAAATAGTAATGCATCTTGAGTGGGCACTAAAAAAGCTATTCTGTTTTACTGGCATCTTTCTGTGGCTGAAACCCTGATTGAGGAATTACATGAGATATATAATATGTTTTAGTAAGTTGTAAGGCCTGTTTCAACATGCTTTCTGATGTTCTTTCATGTGTGTCCAAAATCGCATACTTCTCTACAATACAGTACACGAAAAACAGTATGTGAGCCAAGGAGAATGTTAGAATTCAAAGTATTCAAAAAACAGTACCTGGATGACCAACTGGTTTCATTTGAGATACTGAAGAATCATTCAGTAAACACTTTTACTATCTCATGAGGCCTCTGGAAAGGATTTACGAATGGAAGTGAATCAACATAATTGACACAGGTAGATCATGTGATAATGACACCATGGGGGATGTACATCATCCTAATTCCATTCATACTACATGTACTGTTTTTGTAGTAATGTAGTAGCATTTAATAGAGAATAAAGATTATTGTGACTACTTGATGTAAGGCACAGCTCACTACAAACAATATTTAGTGAAGTTTATTTCACACATCAATGGAAAATTCCTAAATATCAACTTTTAATAGGATGCAGTTAATGGATTTACAGTTGTCTCTTGAACATTTTTGCATTTCAGATAGGGTGGGCTGGATCGTTCCATCAGCCAGTAGCACAGTGAATGAGAAGGTTCTGCAGGGTGATTTTGTTCATTTATTGACTGCAGGCATCTGAAGGGAATGTAGACTCGTAAGAGCATGTAGAGGTAGGAGATGCAGATCCTGTGGCTTTTATGTAAAAAACATCAATGCTTTGAACTTGATGTGGGCTGCAACTCTGTAGCCAGTGCAGGGAGATAAAGAGAGGTGTGATAGGCTACTAGGTTTGTTGAAGACCAGTTTGAATTATTTGTCGAGGTCTAATTGCATTGGAAGTCCAGCCATAAGAGCATTGCAATAATGTAGCCTAAAATGCCAAATGCTTGGACAAGACGTTGTACAGCATGTTCAGCTATGAATAAAGCTATATGTTATCAGCCTAACAATGGCACCATGATTCTGAATGATGGGTTCCAGTGATGAATGATATGGTGCAAATGGAGAAAAGTGGTGGACCTTTGATACTTCACCACTTCAGGCAACCCTGAAAGACCTCAAACCAGTGAATTGCAGTAACTGTGATGCCCATTGATAAGCGACGGAAGATGGACATTCATTCATTTATTTTCCTTCGGCTTAGTCCCTTATTTATCAGGGGTCGCCACAGCGGAATGAACCGGCAATTATTCCGGCATATGTTTTACACAGCGGATGCCCTTCCAGCTGTAAGCCAGTACTGGGAAACACCCATACACTCTCACATTCTCACACACACTCATACACTACGGCCAATTTAATTCATCCAATTCACCTATACCGCATGTCTTTGGACTTTGGGGAAAACCGGAGCACCGGAAACTCATGCGAAACTACACACAGAAATGGCAACTGGTTTGGCCGGGATTCGAACCAGTGACCTGTGAGGCGACAGTGCTAACCACTGAGCCACCTTACCGCTAGAAGATGGACAGAAGGATCTAATGAATCACAATGTCAAAAACAGTAGACAGATCCAGCAAAGTTAGAATCAATTATTTAAGAATCAGCTTTTGCAATCTGCAGGGCTTTGGAAACTAGGTGTAAAACCCCCAGTATACTTTTCATTCTCCGTTTGTGGCCAAAAAAAAAGTTTGAAATAGCTGACAATATATACTAGAAGCAAATTGGTGGAAGATATTAGGCATCAAAGTAGGCGGAGTTCCAGAACACACTCACTGATAGTGTAATCATCACTGACCAATGGTAGCCTAAGAGTGTTTTGGAGCCAAAAACTCCCCCAAAAGATCACTGTTTTAAACTGCTGAAACAAACTCAAAAAGAACTTTGTTTTGGCCAGATTGCTCACTTTTGAAACCCAATCAATGGATGTGCAGTATGCTATTTTACGTTATAAAATATAGTTGGTAGAAAATATATTGATATTTGGTTGAAGATGACTCATTTGACCAAAGTTTGTTTCTAGTTTAAAAACAGCTGGCCAAAGTACATTTTCTGGAAACTTTTGGTGTGGCTGGTGAATGAATTCCGTGGTGATTATACAAATAGGTGTGGCTCTAGGGCTCCACATTAAAATATAAACACACATAAAAAGCCGATTTATATTAAAAATTGAAGTATACGACCCATCCCATTGGCCAGAGGAGAAATGGTTGTGGCCAACAGAGCCTGGTTTCTCTTGGTTTTTTTTTCCCCTTCACTTTCGTCAATTGATGAAGTTTGTTGCTTGGTTGGGACTTGTGGAGCTGCGCATCGATGGATTTGCTCTTCAGTGTTTGGACTTTTAGCAGTGAAAATAAAACCACACTGAACTGAACTAAACTGAATTTCAACTCTGAAAACTGGACTGACACATTTTCAGTTTACTAGAACTTCTATGTTAAGCTGCTTTGACACAATCTACATTGTAAAAGCGCTATATAAATAAACATGAATTGAATTAAATCCCAATGATCAGATGTTTTCGGAACTGCTGTTTTCACACCCCTATAATTTGAGCATGTTTATTTCGTTTTTTGGAGATATATGTACAGTACATAAATACATATTCATCTAAACCTCACTCTCGGCAGTGTGAGTGGAGTTACTAACAGGTGTTTGAAACTTCTTTTTACTCCTAAATGGACAATGATAAAGAACTTCACTGTAAGTATATCAGGCTTGAACATCTGGCCACTTTTTCCCCACTGTGGACAGAGTATGAAGGATCATATGTATGTTAGCACTGAAGAGGTGTGTGTTTTCCATGTGGGAGTGGTGTGTGAGCAGGACAGGGGTTAAGAGGTCCAGCCCCCAATTTATTTGTGGTGTTAGTTTTTAATTAAAAGTGTAAGTGATGCCCTTCAGCAAGGGCAGAGCCTGTCTGTGTTTGTCTTCAAGATGGATGTCAGATGAGACTTTGCAAAGGGCATCTGTGCATGTGCGTGAAACAGAAAGGGAGTTAAAGCCTTCACAAGGCCACACTGTAGGCGCTGAGGGTGCGAAATCACATCTACCCTCCTCTTTTCTGCTTCTCGCTTCTGTTTGTTTTTTCTTCCCCAGCAAGCGGAACACCTTTGTGGTTTCGCACAGAAACTCTTTTGTCTCAAACCCTCCTCCCTTTTCTCCATGTCTGTCCACAAATAAATTAACAGAGAAATACAGGACTGACAGATGATGTGGGACTAATCATATTTTGCATTATTAACTTTCTGTGGTAATGCGATTCATTATTCTCACATCATTAATATTGTATAACAGTACATTTATGAGACGGTAGATGAACCGTGTCGACTGTTTAAGGTTGCTGAAGTTGTGTAAATGTTACAGATCCAATTTGGAAAACCATCCATCATCACCTCTCTCGCCATTTAGTGTTCTTGGGAATGAAAGTGCGATTTTCCCATTGCTGCCTCATGCGAGTGGGCTTCTGTATGACTAAGTGGTGGGTACCGGTGTGGTTGGAATGGTAAAGGCTGGTGTTCGTAGATGGAATTGGGGCCTGCAGAGGTTTTCAATTGGTTCTTTCAGGGAAAGAAACACAGTCAGTGTGTGCCCAGATAGAGTCAAGCTCAGAGTCTGTTTAACACAGCCGCCGGCATTTAGAGCTCATAGTAGATTCATAGTTGTTGACGGTGTCAGACAAACAGTTCCTGTTTTCTTTAGTTGAGAAGATCACAAAAAAATGGAAAAAGGTGATAACATCATTGTGTGTAGCACCATGGCACAATGATGTTATCAGTTGAAATACCATGGTAATATGTAGTAATTATAATTGAGGTATATATATATATATATGCATGTATATATACACAACAGTTCTGTCTGGTTCTCGAATCTGATTGGCTGATAGCCGTGCGATATTCTGCAATAACAACACTCCTACAGCCTCTTCAGCCTTGTGTATTACTCCGCCCACAGAGAGCTAAACTAACTCACTACATTTTGACAAATATTGCAGCTGTTGGACAACATAATGTACTTTTGTGGCTTTTTAGGCAAGAATGTAGTTGTTTAGATTGCAACTGTACCATTTATTTATAAGGATAGTGCCTATTTGAAAATATGTTTGCATAATTTCGGAGATTCAGCGCATCGGCAGCCATCAGCCTGCCATATTGAGCAGAGCAAAGAAATTGATGGTTGACGTTCCACCACTATAGAACGTTCCGCGACAGAGACCGCATAATAAGTCCTTACAGGGAGAAAAACTCTGCGTAAATTTCAAACTATAGCTGAACAAATCATCATAGAGCAGGTAAGTGACATTCTTAGTCCATCTCTCTCTTTGGTATTTTTTGAATCTAGTAGTGTTTACTTTGCTTTGGCTTTTTCGGGATTCATTTTTGTAAAATCCCTGTTGCAACACAGAAATACTAGGAAATCTCTGTAGACTGAAGGAATTTCATGCCGTTCAGCCTTATAATCTTAAAATGTGAGCAAAATCACCTGTTTTTCATCAATTTAGACATTATGTTAGAGAATCATTCAAATACTAAATACTAAAGTGACTAAACTTATGCTGAAGTGACATTTGTGAAGTAGCAACTGTTTCTGCTGTTCTGACGGTCAGCTGCAGATGAGATGAATGGCGGAAGAAAGTAGTTCCTCGTACAAAAGGGTTTTTTAGACTCTCCGTGTTTGATTTCTTTTTTATATACGCGATTATGCCGTCGAACTGTTGTATAAACGCAATATCACACCGATATACAGCCATATTGCACTGCTTCTTGTGTGATATTGCTCATATATATATACAAGTGTGTTTGTGTGTGTCTGTTTTAATAAATAAATTCAGCAAAGATATTTAATAAAATATAATAAAAAAATAATAATAATTAAAAGTTATTTTACTTGCTATTCATCAAAGAATCCTGAAAAAATATACATCAGGTTTCAAGAAAAATAAAACTGAAACGCTGATAACCATAAGAAAAGTTTTTTAAGCATAGAATGTATTTAATACCTCGTATTCTTTTGCCTCAATGAGACATAGAAGGTTATTTTATATATAATAACGTCACAATATAACTTTTTTTTGTATTTTTGATCAAATAAATGCAGCATTTGTGAGGAGAATTGTAAAAAGGCAGTCACAAATACAAGTCAAAAGTTATATATGCAGTTTGTTTGCTTAGATCAGTATATTACCCAATATCCCATTTTTTTATGTTAACTAGAATCAAGAATAGCAAGAGCTGTAGCACAATGAAAAGTTCTTAATTTCCATTTGTAGGCGCAATATTAAATTTGACCTTGTGAGCTCTGCATCTGCACCCACGCCGTCCTGTCCCAGTGCCCAGTCCAGGTCTCCCGTTGCTGGGCTGCGGCAGCCACCAGACCTTTCTGAGTCTGATTACCTTCACATCTGCAATGAATTATAAATCCTTTTGCCATTCAAAGACTCCTTTATAGACCTGCGGGTCCCTTACTGCTCCACTTTAACACACTCACACACACACGCGCACACCCACACACACACATTCACCTCTGTTAATACCAAAAGCACAAAACACTGTTCACCCAAAAAATTATCCTATGTAAACAAATACCTTTACAAGAACACAAAAATCACACACACACACACACACTGCTGAATTGAAAGGTCTCAGTTACATAGTCTTAAAAAGAAAAATCCTCCCTTTTCCTGCAGTTCCTACTAGACAGCTGCTTTTGCCCATTTCTTTAATGGCTCGTTTGAGCTGCTGTGTGTGTGTGTGTGTGTGCGTGTGTGGGTAGGGATTCCTTTCTATTGTCACACACTTTGATGTCTTCATCTTTAATTCCCTCTCAACTGTGCCGCATGCACACAATTCTAAACCCAATCTCTATTAAAATGTGGAGTGGGAACAACATGCTGCTCTGCATCAGAATCAAACGCAGATTAAACATGCCTGAGAAAGACAGGCTTCATTAGCTCGCACTGTGGATACTTTTGATTTAAACATTCGTTTTACATTACTGTGCTGATTGTCATTATCTCTTTTTGATGTATTGTGCAAGTAAGCAATTTATCATGGATCTAATTCAGTGAGAATAATTAGGTGTATACTTCACTATGGAAAACAGGCTGGATGTGTTGCAATGTGTGGAGTGCAATAAGCAGCACATTGTGTACTGTGGTGTACACTGCAAATGTCTGAAAATCTTACTCTAGTCATCAAGGTATGCTATGGTCAAGCAAAACTTGCCTACAAACACAAAATGTGCAACAATGTCTGTCTATTTCTTCAGATATACAGTTGAAGTCAAAATTATTCACCCTCCTGTGATTTTTGTTCTTTTCTTTTTCAATTATTTCCCAAATTATGTTTAACAGAGCAATGCATTTTTCACAGTATTTCCTTTATTCTTTTTTTTCTTCTGGAGAAAGTCTTATTTGTTTTATTTTGTCTGGAATAAAAGCAGTTTTAATTCTTTTAAACCCATTTTAAGGTCAATATTATTAGCCCCCTTAAGCAATTTTTTTTTTTAATTGTCTACAGAACAAAACCAGTGTTCTGGTTTTCAATGACTTGCCTAATTACCCTAAAATGCCTAATTAACTTAGTTAAGCCTTTAAATTGCACTTTAAGCTGAATACTATCTTGAAAACTAGTAAAATATTATGTGCTGTCATCATGGCAAATATAAAAGAAATCAGTTATTAGAAAGGAGTTATTAAAACTATTATGTTTAGAAATGTGTTGGCAAAATCTTCTTTCCGTTAAACAGAAATTGAGGAAAAAAAATATATACGGGGCTAATAATTCTGACTTCAACTGTATTACTCCAATTGATTTTCATTCATTCATTCATTTTCCTTTGGCTTAGTCCCCTTATTCATCAGGGGTCGCCACAGCGGAATGAACGCCAACTTATCCAGCATATGTTTTACACAGCGGATGCCCTTCCAGCTGCAACCCAGTACTGGGAAACATCCATACACACTCATTCACACACATACACTAGTTTATTCAATTCACCTATAGTGCATGTTTTGGACTGTGGGGGAAACCCAAGCACCCGGAGGAAACCCACGCGAACACGGGGAGAACATGCAGACTCCACACAGAAATGCCAACTGACCCAGCCGGGACTCGAACTAGCGACCTTCTTGCTGTGAGGCGACAGTGCTAACCACTGAGCCACCGTGTCGCCCCTCCAATTGATTTATTTTTTTAAAGTCTTTGTTAGTAAGTATTAAGCCATGTGTCAACCAGCTACAAAAAGCACATACTTAACGTAAAGCCCAGTTCACACTGTACGATTTTTTTAATTATCCTTTACAATTGTAGCTTTTCAGACTGTACAAACATGATACATATCTCAGTGGTCATAATGTCAGACTGAATGACAGTCAAGGCACTCCAAACACAAACAAAACTCATCTGGAGCTCAACATCATCCATTCGTGGCATATTTGGTAACCTGTGTCCTGAAAAGATACCTTACAGCAACCATAAACAATCTTTAGTGTTCGTTTTACTCATAACATGTCTTGATAATAAAACCAGAAAAAGACATTTCCCGTGGTGGTTTGAAGTTTGCTGGTTGCGTGATCAGATTCGTAAGAGAAGTCACACTGCAGGAAAGAGTCTGCCAGAATTTCATCAAAGGAAAAATTTGATCGCAACGGCCATTAAGCAACTGTTTGTGAATATTTCAAACCAAAGACCACAGATTTTAGCCTACGATCATAAGAATCTTTTAGGGTTTCCAAACTTTGTCTAAAACAATCAAATTGTGGCCCAAATTGCACAGTGTGAGCAAGGCTTTACTCAAAGTTCCTTTGAACACTGTTGACCGTTCTCATATATATTGTCACATCATATTTCAATTCAAAGCTTCTATTGAGATATTAAAATTAAGCTTTGAATGTCTGGCGCCATATTTAATTAAGTCATCACCCTAAAAATACAATCTTTTTGGTAATACATCTTATAAATGTATAGTTAGGCTACATTAAACCACCCGCGAATGTTTGCGACTCACTTTCATTTTCACTTTCTCAAGCAGAGGAGAAGGCTTTTTCGCGGCACTGAATATGCTGTTTTAAAAGACATATGAAGTAAAGTTATTTTTGCCAACAGAAAGTTTTGTTTTTAATAGCAGGAAGTTGCTAAGCAACAGAGGCACGCATATTTAAAGTCACAGTGAAAAGTAGCAGATGTAACAGGTATGGAAATTATTGTTCGAAGACGCACTGTAAAATCTGTGCTTTTGTTTACATCAGGAGTGATTAAAGAGCCGTTACAACTGCTGATATCTGTCTGGTTATTCCCACATTAAAAGAAAAAAAAAACAACACAACGCAGAACCGGTTGCACAGACAACTGCGGTCATACACTACGAACTACTATGGTATAAATAATCATAACTCTTGGGTTTTGTAATTTGAATAAAGAAGGAAATGTTAGAAGGAAAAATATGAATATTTAGTTAAAGTCAGGGAATTATATATATTTGTGCTTTTTTCAACAAAGTTATTAAATTGTAAAAATTAAAAACGGACAAAATGACCGCCTTGGCAGTTCTAGTGTTGTAAACAGAAACACAAAACAGAAACACAAAAATGGCCCTAATCAACACTAAGATATTTAATCAACCAATCAGATGGCAGAAGATTAATGTATTAAGGCATCTAGACAATGTGTTCTAGATGATCTGCTGAAGTTCCTCATCAGAATAAAGAAGAAAATGGCTCAGTGATTAGGACTGTCATTTTACAACAAGAAGGTTGATGGTTCAAGTCCCGGCTGGGCCAGTTTGCATGTTCTCCTTGTGTTCTTCTGGGTTTCCTCCGGTTTCCCCTACCAGTCCAAAAACATGCAGTATAGGTATATAAAGGTAGTGACCTTCTTTTTCACGTACGAGTGGGCACAGCCAATGGAATCTTTTTGGCTCGAGACTTCCGGTCTCATTCACTTCCACTGATTTTAAAACGCTAAAAACAGCTCGTTATGCTTCTTGATGTTGCAAACTGATATTTTCTTTTTATATCATTCTACTTTTTATGTAAAGTGATGAACACACTTGTTTGTAGAGCAAATAGTTTGATCGTTTTCTTCCGTTTATTATTCTCAGTCATTTCTCCCATTAGGCAAATGAATCTGAAGTTCTAAAACAATTGAGAGAAAAAAACTAGCGCACTTCCGCATTGCAGAATAAGGTCAATATAGAGTAATTGGCAGTACATTCCGCTGTGGTGACCTCTGATAAATAAGGGACTAAGCTGAAGGAAAATGAATGATTGAATGCCAGAGTAATTGGTGGTTCATTCCGCTGTGGTGACCCCCTGATAAATCAGGGACTAAGCCGAAGGAGAGTGAGTGAAATAGGTATTTAAGCACAGCCATTTCTAGGGTATATAAAGAATGGTCCAAAAAAGAGAAAATATCCAATGAGCAGAAGATCTGTGGGCGAAAAACTGTGGCTTGTTGATGCCAGAGGTCAGAGAAGAATGATTGGTTTGAGTTGATATAAAAGTGGAGTTGGCCACAGTAACTCAAAGAACCACTTGTTAAAACTTATGTCTGCATAAGCGCATCTCTGAACACACGACACATCAAACCTTGAGGCTATTCACATGGCCTTAATGAAATCATAGATTAATCTATTGTAAAAAAAAAAAGTTATCTAGTCTGATGATCCTTGACGTCTGCTGAAACACTGGCATAATGTCAGAATTTGGCATGCACAACATAAATGTAAGTGTATGGGTGTTTCCCAGTACTGTGTTGGCGCTGGAAGGAAAACATATGCCAGAGTAGTTGGCGGTTCATTCCACTGTGGCGACCCCTGATAAATCAGAGACCAAACTGAAGGAAAATGAATGAATGAATGAGCATAAATGTATGGGTATAAGGTCAACTGTGTGAATCTCAATGTAGACTCTTCAAGGTTTTCTGATTCCTGAAATCCTCACACTGTGAGTGATCGTTTCATACATCAATCCAAGTAATATTTGTCATAAATACTGATATGTGTGTGGGAAGTGCTCTATTTGCTTGTCCATGCTTGTTTTGTGCGTAAATAATATTTAGACATGAGGCCCTTGATTCGGAGGCTCTCAGACTACAGTTGCTCAAGCTAATTTCTTTCAGCTTTAAAGATGAGCGCCACAAAGTGTTTGATCTTCAAAAGAGAATGACCAGAGCTGGAAAGACAAGAGAGCGATAATCTTTCAATTTCAAAGAAGATGTGACATTTTCCAGCGACCTTATGAAGCACACAACACATGAAAGGGTTTCCTGAAAAAAGCAGGTGCATCATGGTCATTACTGGTGGCATTTTAGCCTTGATCTGTCCGACAGAAAATTACAAAAGACACGCTGAGATACTGACGGATGACATGAATGACATAAAAGCTGTTCCTCTCCATGAAAAAACAACAACAACTAACATCTTCACAAGACAAATCAATCAGGAACATGGAATGCATTGATACCATTGGTGCATTCCTTTGGGAAGGAAATTAGTTCCTAGTCTGAAGAACTTCAACAATCCTGACTTCAGAATCAGTAATGGGAGCTCAACAAAAGTGACTTACTTACTTGCCTGGACCAAACATGCTTCATTTTCATTTACGAAATGACCACTGATTTACATGAACCCTTTTTAATGTCTTTGAGATGTGCTCGAGACTCTACAGAGTGGCTCTCAATGGGGTCAGATAAAGGGCTTTCACACTGATTTGTATAGGAATTAATTGCCAGGAATGGTTGCATGAGAACTAAGGAACTCTGAAGAGATGGAAACTGGACATCATCAAATTCCTAATTGGACAAACCATGCCATGATCAAAGCTATTGCGTGTTACATGTTTTGTGAAAATGCAAATGTGACTTGGCGTATAAGGGAATTGGAACAGCAAAAAGGAGAACAAAATCCCTACATACTATTATTGATGTGTATATCATCTAGGGTGTAAAAAGAAAAAAAGGCAACAGGGAAATGCAGCTTATGTTCCATATGACATGCATTTGCCCAATTAACATGCAATTATGTCCCTGGTAATTCCTATTGTGTTGGATTACACCATGCTTTAAAGTAGGAACTACTTTAGTTCTGCCCCAGTGGCGTTCCTAGAACTAAAATTATTTCCAGTTCCTGTGGAGTTCTAGGAGATGTGAAAAGGTTACTCTAGTGTGAAGCCCCTATAGTGAGTATCTTTAGGATCCTAGTTTCTCCCAAGGTTTGGTCTCCATTTCGGTTTAAATACTTGATTCTGATTGGTCAATCATAAAATTCGGAAAAAAGGAATGTTATTTCAAGATAACAACCGCTGAATAACACAAATTCATCCGGCTATGTTGTTGACATTCATATATATATATATATATATATGCTTGTCTGTCTCCGCTGCTGTTTTTGACTGTTTGGCGCCATCTTGTGACTGAATAATACGTAGGTTAGTGTATGCTCCATTCAGCTCCATTAAAGTCGGCATAAAATCAAAATTTCATCATCTTATTTTTATATTTATGTAGTAGTGCTTGTTATAAATTATGTATCACTTCAATATTTTGTAAAAAATCATTTGCCCTCAATCTTTTATTAAATAATATAACATTCCCTGCCCCTTTGAGAAAAGACTTTTCTTCACTTCTGGTCACATGGGATGCCTTTAGGGCGTGGCTATCGGGGCGTGTCTCTTACTGCTCTATTTTTGGCCATTTGTCAATCTTCCTCCATTTCGTTGGCAACACCCATCTTCCAGCGATCCAATTGGTACCCAAAGCCCTACATTTTTTTCTAATTTCAGGACTGTTTCTATTTGATGTAGGTTATATCATGATATTGGGAAAAATAACAATCTTTTGAAAGCCATTTTTGTTTCTCTGCTTTGTGTCAGGCTTTATTCTGCAAATGACTGATGTATTTTATCCCTTTACTTAGAACTTCTGTTCTGTCTCTCTCCCGCTCAAATACTTCAGGATTAACGTTACCTGTTTTTGGGGGGTACGTTTAATTGACTGACGCCAACAATGGAGTTGTTCACATCTACTTATGCCTTGTGACAATAGTCATTTACACGTGCATTCTAATCAGTCATCGGGCCTCCATTCTTTCTCGTCCAATGGTCGTTTTTCGAAAGAACTTACCATTTTCATTTCTCTCCTGATTTGAGCCCGGTCTCTGTCTTCAGTGGAAAGTCTGGAGCCAGGCTGGCTGAGCGGCGACCTGAGGAAGGGCAATTACCTTCTGCCACCCGAGACTTCCAACAAAAACACCAGTGTGTGTAATTAAAGCATGAATGGCGGACCTCTCTCTTTACTCTCTCACCCTTTCATGATCAGGGCCTCTTTACGCGTGGACAGGAGGAGCACCGGGGCCAGTGTGGGAACAGATGAGACAAATGTTTTTCATGGAATAAAAGATAAGCAAAAAAAACTCTTCAGATTATCACATTGAACTGTTGAATAAATCCATGGCTCCACTGAAATAGATAACGGAGTTGTCTTTTAAGAACACGCTTTACATGGCACAGGAATACTGCGCAGTAGGCCTATATTAGTAATTACAACTGACTAATTTCATTTCACTTATTAAGCCTGACTTTATGTGTCTTGACTTGCGGTTTCAAAGTCCGATAAAAAGTTCTTGAAGTGGGCGGGGCATGTTAGATACTAGAGCATTTGATTGGTTATGATTTGATGGGAAACTGAAGTATGAGGTGTAGTCATAGGGTGCAGTATGACAAAATCGGTGTTGCTCCTTTTAGGCGGCAGTGACAAACTACAAGCTTTACATGTTTATATCACTTTTATATCTTCTACTTTTTGTCACTGTTTTGGAGCACACTCGCATATAGATATCTTAATAACTAACAATACTGATACTAATATCTAAAAAACTATTTTAATTTCAAAAATCTGCATTTACTTCCACCAAAATGGCCACTGTTGTGTAACGCATACATTTTCCGTTTTCAGTTGAAACCGGATGTTGTGTAAACATGCCTTCATAACGAAAACACATATGGACCGACTGTGAATCCGTTTTTTACTTACTCTACAATATTGGTGTAGGTAATGTATTTGTGCGTGTGACATTAGTGTTGATAAGTACGTGAGTCTTACAAATATTTCGTTACATTTTTGGTCAACATTTTTTTCCAAATGGGCATAAAATGAAAGTTGACCATTTTCTAAATGCAGGTCGCAAACAATTAATCTCTGAATTTATCTATTTTTTTATGACATCAAATACAACTCAAACATTCCCTGAAACAAGATTTCTCCTACTTAAAGAAACAGTTCATCGGAAAATGAACATCGACTCATTCTGAAGTGGTTGTATATAGTTTCTTTTTTTCTTATGAACACATTTTTTTAAAGAATGTTGTTAAGAAAGATAAATACTATGGAGATCAATGCTGTTGGTTGCCAACATCCTTTTGTTTAACAAAATACTCGTGAAAAGTGACGGGGTGATTTATGACAGAACTTTCCGTTTTGGGTAAATATCCGTTTAAAACTTGAACACAAAAGAAGATATTTTGAAAAATGCTGAAAACCTGTAACCATTCACATTCATAGTCTTTGTTCGTCCTACTATAGAAGTCAATGGTTACAGGTTTCTAACATTTCAAAATAACTTGTTTTGGTACCACTTGAGAGAGAATAATGTAAACTTTCATTTTGGGGTGAACAATCCCTTTAAAACAGGTGGTGAAGTAAACAACATGTTGACACCCAAAAAGGTTTTGAAATAAAGCTCAACTTATGAAGTTCTACACATTTTTATGACTCAGGTGAGAGAAACTGGAGGGGTTCAGAGACTATGACAAATCTTGGACATTGTACAATGTTTTATTAAAAAGTAAAGAAATTACACAAAGAAAAAAAAATAAAATAAAAAGTGTCCCCCAAACCTACCAGACCCTCCCTTTCATTCCCACCCCTTATTTTTATATAACACAAGATTTTACAACTGGCAGTGACACTGAAGGGGTCTTTAAAATAAGAAACACTTTCCAAAAACCAAATGGGTGAAGTTTGTGGGTGCAAGAAATAAGGATCTCCTTAAACTTTAGTTTCCCTACCAGGTCGTGGAGCTATAAATACATAGAAAAAGAGCTTTGACCACCACTAGAACCTCCTGAAAAAAAACTGATAACTGAAACAGAGCATTTACACCTGTGAAATCTTTCTCCAAGCGCAGAAAACTTCGTCTTACATACCATACGGTTTTCACAGGTCAAGTAAATTGATAACATACTGTAAAGTTTTTGAAACAAATGCCACTAAAAAAAGTATACAAAGAAATATTGATGTCAAGCCCAAAAAATATGATAGTGACCTCGCTTTTGAAGGTGAAATTCAGCTTAATCCAAATGAGGGGGTAAATTAAAGCAGAAATATCCAGAATAGAGCCCTGAGCAGCCCTGAATTTCCGTGGCTACAGTCAAAAAAATCTAAATATAGCCAACATGTAAAATGTACATATTAATATAAAAAGGAAAGATGGTATCTGATGATTATTATACACTCATATATATGAATTTCGCTGAGTGTCTCATGTCTGATTTTACCCTCTTGATTTCAGGTTCAGTTCATCACTGAAAAAGGTCTTCGGTGGGGAAAAAAAACATTCAAATGTCAGTTTAACACAAAGGGGGACTTTTCTTTAGAAGACCACTGTAGTAGAGTGCCACCTACTGGGAATAAGAGCAGCATGAGTTTTTACAATAATTCAATAAGCAGAATAATCAGTGATTTTTTTTTTTCACAAACAGAAGGTGTTAACCAAACTTGAGGATTTATTATTGAAAAACAGTCCAAAAGGAAATTAAACAACTGGTGGCACGTTCAGAAAAATAAAGAGTTTTAATTCAATGTCATACCACCATGGGGGTTTGGTGCCAATTAAACAGCTCTTCTGAGATGCAGAAAACACAAGGTCAGTTTGATCTAAACAGCCTCTCCTTTCTGGACAGTCAAGGGTTAAACTCACTTTAAAGGTGGCGTGAGGTTTAAACAAAATGATCTGTGAGTTTCCTTCTGGATCACTTTGTATCGTTTACCTCCCAATCTATCCAAATGACACATGGCTTGGTGGTGTTTTGCAACCCAATTGCAATCTTTTCCGGAATATAAGTGGCTTCATTTTTTTTTCTCTTTTGTATTTTTCAGTAGGTCAAATATCAAAATGAAAAAAGTCTTAAGAGCTCAAAAAAAGATGACATCTCGTTTTCAATGCAAATTGTCAAGTTGAAAATCTGAGTGTCACCATTATTATTCAACTTACAAATATAAATCAGTTTTCTCCAATATTAACATAAAAACTTCCCCAAAAAAATATATAGTAAAATAAACAGAAACATCTACATCGCGAGTGAGAATTCAGGGTTCTGTCTGATATGCATTGGGTATGGGGTGGCCTGTTTCACCTCCTGATTAATAAGGAGGGGAGGGGGGGTACAAATCAAACACCAAAAAAAATAAAACAAAACTAAACAACACCCTGGTCTTCATGAGCGTTTCAGCCTCTTGGAATGTCGCTGGCCTCCTGAGTCTTCATCGCTGCTGGCCTCTTTGTTGTCCGTCACTCCTCGTGATGTCCGTCTCAAACCAGTTCTCCTGCTGTCCCGTTCACTGTCGCTGTCCTGCTCATGATAATCTTTACGATTTGTCCGCTTGCTCTTCTTTCTCACAGGTTCCTCCTCTTCCTCGTCGTCATCATCATCCTCACTCTCACTGTCATCTTTGTTTCGTCTGGACTTTTTCCGCCTTGAGTTGTCTTCCTTTTGTCTGGATGAGGCTTTTCCTTGCTTCCTATTTTTCTGCTTCTTCGTTTTCTTGTCCTCTTCATCATCATCATCTTCTTCTTCTTCACTCTCATCTTTGTTTTGTCTGGTCTTTTTCCGTCTCGAGTTGTCTTCCTTTCGTCTGGATGAGGCTTTTTT
>CAIGQV010019081.1:5961834-5999272 GCA_903798115.1 Danio jaintianensis | reverse complement strand
TATATATATATATATATATAAAATATATTATATATATTTAAAAATAGCAATAATATTGTATTGTGACAAATATTGTGATAATATTGTATGATGGTGTATTCCCCTGCTTGTTAACATTTTCATATGTCAGCATAACAGACACTCACACGGGCCTCTTCGGCCAGTTTCTTCTGATCATCCACCTCCTCGGCCGTCGTGCTCTCCTCACCACCAGTCTTCTTTTTTTTCTTCTGTTTGGGTGCCATGAAGCCCTGCAGAAACTTCTTGATAACGCTCTCTTGCACAGCGATCACACACTCCCCAAAATCTGGCAGCTTCTCCAACGTTTTCACCTTGAAACACAAGTGAGATGTCAGGATTATGTTCGGTGTTCTGCTGATATCCTTGACTGGACAGTAACGCATCCTTTTGAGTGCCGACCCCAACCACATGTGTGTTTCTCACCCTCTCCTCAAATTCCTCAAACTCAGATGTGTCCTCCAAGTATCCCAAGCCACCTTTCTGCAGACGAGAAGCCACCTCAATAATGTCACTGCACAAGAATTTGAGCAGCTCCTGGTGTCCATCGCAGATCTTTAGGCCTGGGTTTCCTTTTTTCGTCAGATGGATGGAATGCAAGATTTCCTGGTAACTAAAACAAAAGACAACCGTATTCATTTCAGCGGTTTTTAATAAGTAAGGGGTCGAATTTATTTAAATAAAATGTGTTAATTCAGAAAACGTTTTCTTTGAGGGTTATGGTCGGGGGGGAAAATAGACTTTTATGATTATATATGTGTGTTGTTTGTGTACTTACTTGATTTGCAGCCTGATTTTGAGTTCACTTTCTCTTACTCCCTGAGGATGAAGGCTCTCTAATAGTTCATCAAATTCTTTTGGTGTATCACACACAAACCTGAAAAAAAAATAATAATAAAAATAAAAATGAGCATTGCCACCCAATAAAGACGTAGAAACATGGCATCCCTTGGCCATGTTCTTATTCAACTATAAATCATTCATCCATTTTTTTTTTCTTGGAAGACTTTCCTCCCCAAACTTGCACAACACAAAACAATTTGAGCTTTGAGGTACAAATTACCACAAGGCTCATTTCCCAGACACCAACGGTACAAGTTGGAATTCGTAAGAACACTAACCAGAGGTTTTGGCCTTGTTTGGGCACGGTAGTCTCAATAGAGGACTCGTGCGCTGGCGCCCCCTGCTGACCAATGTCATTAGATGCGCTGATTATGCTGCCCTCATCTTCTTTCTCTCCATCTGGAAAGCAAAGGAACCAAAAGTTTCAAACATGCAGCCTTTGTTGTACAGCATTATTGTGTGAAAATACTTTTAAGTGAGTTTTTTTCCCCCCACAAAAACAGAACGTACCACAATTTAAAGGGATAGTTCAAACAAAAAATAAAATTGTCGATTTTCCATTCTGAAAATGCGAGGCGCACCGCACTGCCTTTTTTGTTGACAAGAAAAAAAGAAGTGCGGTGCGGTTTTTATGTCACTAGGCAACGACTTGTGCGCGGGTGTTGCTGTTGATATTGTTATAATTTTTATAATTTAATAGTATTGTGATATTCAAGATTTGTGAAGTCATAAAGCTCCGGATAAATCAAAACAGCAACCACTAGTAATCTTCAAAAGTCTCTGTAGTCGTCTTAACAACACAAACACTGCTGTCACCTCAACGGAAACCCCGTCTCTGCTTTCATTTGATTGGAGAATGAAAGAGTGACGTAGCGTGCGTTTTCCACTCAGAGTTGACTTTTCAACTGCGAGCGCACAGCAAAACACTTGCGACCGTTAGTAAACCGTTCAAAAGATTCTGCCTTGCCTCTCAATGCACCTAAATGAAGAATAAATTTACAAAGTAACAAACAAAATGTATGAAGTAAAAAGTAGACTAACCTTCTGCCTCCTCCTCTTTCTTCACCGCTTCTTCTTCGGCCAACACTGGCTCCTCTTCAGGAGGAAGTGTGAACGAGTAGTCTATACTCTCATGAACCCATCCTTTCTCAACGTATAGTCCAGGAACGACCTCAGAGAACAGCCAGTAGCGGTTGTGATTGCGGTCTGTACCCAGTGGTGTTCTCCTCAACACTAGCTTTGCTTTAGCAACGGCATCCTGGAAGGCTTTCTCTGTGGCAGCTTTTTGCCTCCTTATTCGCTCCTCCTCTGCTTCCTTCTCCATACGCACTGCAGAATATGAATATATATTTTTGTACGATTTCATTTTTTCTACCACTGCATAAAACATTTTATGTTATTTGAACCATAGCTTCAAATACTTCTTTGAAAATATCTTTTAAAATGAGTGAATTATTATATAACAATAAAACAAAAATTTTAAAATAAAATATTTTTAGCTGTCTGTTTTTCTTTTGCTCACTAAGGCTAGTTATTTGCTCAAAAATATAGTAAAAGTTAAACATTATGAAACCATACATTTTAAAATAATTGTTTACATGCTGATAAAAATGTATATTAAATGTAATTCACTCTTGTGATGACAAAGCTGAATTTTCAGAAGCGATTAATGCAGTGTTCAGTGTTAAAAATATTATAAATAATTCAATAACAGAAGAACGAGTTTAAGAACAAACTCATGTTCATGTGAGTAGTTCAAATGTGTGTATAAATATAAAAAGCATAAGCAATTATTAGTGACTAGCCGCATTTCCACTGTCGGGCCAGTGCGAGCCAGGGCTTTTATCGGGCTAGGCCGTGCCGATAGCCTGGGTGCTTGAGCAGTGAGGTTGAAATATGTCGCGTTTCCACTGTCGGGCCAATAGCTCGCAGCGCGTCACGCAAACCCCGCCCCCAGAACGTCCCCCGAATCAAACGTCACACAACCCGCCCAGTTCAAGGGGAATCAGGCAGATAAAGCACACCATCGCATCATCACGAAATGATTAAAATGAAGACAACCGAAACAAACAAACGACATGTTACTGTACAGCATTACATTATATGTCTATACACATTGGCCTTTGTATTTTCATTCATTAAATTTGTTTACTCGATAACCGACTGTTGGCATCGTACATCGAGTGGTCTCGCCACTAACGGAGGGATGACCCAGCACACCATCCATAATATAAAACCACAGAAATTTTCCGGTAATAACTCGGTATGAAATGTATTTTATAACATCCTCGTTTCGGTAGACGCCGTCCAACATTCAGCCCAAATGCTCCAGAGAGACATAGGCTATACATTTTTCCCTAGACTATATGACACTTAATAGGTAATTGCCCTTTACTTAAGAGAATAATTTAAGGATGTTGCATATTATTCCTTTATCTTAAATAAAGGAAACCGTTAAGTGTTTCAGGACATAAGAGCAAGTGATAAAAGATATAGCCTATATATCATTGCGCTCAGAAGCTATCCACAATCCTCATCAGTTTTAAGAAAAAAAAAAAGTATTTGATAAAAGTAGTGTTAAATATTTTAGAAAGGCATATCTACACTGATTCTCCCCAAAGCAAAAGAATTACGATTTAAAATATTAAATATCCTTCTAATAAAGCTTTACATTTAAAATTGTACCACGTCATATAAAAACAAACACTTGTTTGAGGTCATAGAACACATCTTTTACGTGCAGTTTTTCCCAATCCGTTTGTACGCAGTGCAGACAGAAAAGAAGGTCGGTTCTGATAGATTCGCTCACCCAAAAAATGCTGTTTGCACGATTTGATTAATATCATCGTATCCAAATACTTTATAAATAATTTTTAAAAACTCCTCCGCCGTTTATTGTTTTTAGAAAATATCTAAAGTCTTTTTTTTTTTTTTTTTTTTTTCGGCCTTTGTAAAATGAAAAAGTTTAAATGGCTTAAAATGGTTTAATTTATTAGTATTGTCTATACCTAAATTGTTATAGCTTTTGTTTGTTTAATATTGGTTTATTTATTTAATGGGATTTTATTATATCCGATATTTGTAATTCTTTAAATGATTTCAATATAGCTTAGGTTATTTTATCTAGATCTATGACACTATTGTGTTGAGCCTACAAAAGTGGACACGTAATTTGTAAAGTTTTATGTCTTTCTGTTGTATTCATATTTTGTATTATCTCCAAAAATAAATAAAGAAAGAAAGAAAGAAAGAAAGAAAGAAAGAAAGAAAGAAAGAAAGAAAGAAAGAAAGAAAGAAAGAAACCCAGCCGCTCACGGCATTGACAGAGCTGCAAAGCGAGCGCTCTTTCGCCCGGTCTCTCACACACATACATCTAAACGCGCACGTTTTATGCACAAACACAACATTTAAACTTGACAAAAACTCTGGACAACTGAAAGTTACTGGCTGCTGTCTTTATTGTGGTGTAATGATTATTATGCGTTATTAAAAGATCAAGGAGGACGCAGCAAAGAAATATGACTTATTAAATTAAAACTACTTTATTATTTTATGCAACACCTTTACATTTAAAAGGGAAACATAAGAGCGATCTTAAGCAGACCCCTAGCCTATAAGGTTTTTTATGGAATAGCCTATCTTAAACTGACCAGCTATATGTTCTCCTTTCCCTTAATTTTTTTTTTTTTTGGTGCATGTACTCCTGTGCGATCGGAAAACAAATGCAATGGCAGCACGCCATCTTTACCAGACTCGGGCAAACTCAGCCTCTCCTTTCACTCTGCCCCGAAGCCCGAGCTGGCCCTCTTTGGCCCAAGGTATTCGGCAGGCCGAAAAAGGCAGCTGCTGGCCCCGAGGAAGCCCTGCTTTGGCCCGATCAGGCCCCGGAAGTGACAGTGGAAACGCGACTGGCCCTGGCACGCTCGCTTTAGGCGCGATAGTGGAAACACGGCTACTGAGACCCAATGATCATTTTGTCATTCTCTGATTAGAAAATTTGTTTGTTCAATCAATCAATCTAAATCTAAACAAAATGGCTCCTAAAAATGACAATTAATCAAAGCCGATTTTTTGTGTGCATTTTGTCAGTAAAGCTGGTTTTAGTAAACTTCCACATGCACATGCTTTCAGATGGGGAGTGTTTGCTACACATAGCTGCAGTTCACTGACAAGCTACACTAAATCCTGTTTAAAATCAAAATTGATTTAAATTGAACAATAATAACAACAACATTGAGATAATCAATATGTAATATTGAAAATAGCATGGTATTCAATCACTTTTTGGCACCCTTTTCTAAGAGTACCTAGCTAGCACAACACTACAGTAGTGTTGTCAAAAGTATTAAGTTTGTTACCAATCGGTACTGAAATTTAAAAAGCCTGCCTATGATCTTTGAAACACTCCAGTGTCCAGTGTATTTATGTTTGCACTAAGTGATAAACTGATGACCTTTGTGGCCAATCACAGTCATTTCTGTTGAGCTCAAATATTAGCTGTAATTTTTTAAAGTTCGACTGGTACCAAACTCAATACTTTTGACAAACCTACAGTACAGTACCAGAAGGGTGGAGCTAGCCTCACTGCTGAATGCTATTGGTTTACAGAGAATCGTCACCACCATGTGCAACAAGACAAGGGGACCAGTCACAGTCAAGACACAAGTCCAAAGACATGCATCATAGGTGAATTGAATAAACTAAATTGGCTGTAGTGTGTGAATGTGTGTGTGAATGAGTGTGTATGGATGTTTCCCAGTACTGGGTTGCAGCTGAAAGGGTATTTGCTGTGTAAAACATATGCTGGATAAGTTGGCGGTTCATTCCGCTGTGGCTACCCCTGATGAATAAAGAGACTAAGCCGAATGAAAATTAATG
The DNA here is from genome assembly GCA_903798115.1 of Danio jaintianensis. Lineage (NCBI taxonomy): Eukaryota > Metazoa > Chordata > Actinopteri > Cypriniformes > Danionidae > Danio > Danio jaintianensis. Next base: position 5,993,533 of record CAIGQV010019081.1, on the reverse strand, counting down.
AAAGAATGAATAAATAATAATAATAATAATAATAATAATAATACAACACACTTGCCGTGTTTCGACATTTGAAATAATGAACTTGAGAGAGTAACTTTCTTTGAAAAAAAAATAAAATAAAATAAAGTGTACTATTGGCAGTGGAAACGCAAGCCTGATCACTGTACTGTACTGTACTAAATTGAACTGTAATGGTCAGTGGAAACAAGGTTGCTCTTTAAACCCAATTTCTAATATTCAAAAAATAAATAAATAACTCTCTCACCTTTATTTAGTCGTTCCTGCTCTTCTTTTTCTTTCTTAGCCTGAATGGACATTAAGCGTCTGCTTTTCACAGTGCTGATCATGTCTTCTGGCTCTGGCTCCTCTTTGGGGAGAACCTTAGGCGTCTCTTTCTTCACGGTTGATTCTTTCTTCTTTTCTGCCTTTATTACAACATCTCCATCCGTTTTGGTCTCCATCTGCTCTTTGCGTTTCTGCTTCTCTGCTTTTTTGCGATCGTTGGCTTCTTTGAGCGTGGCGACCCGCTCTTTCCACATTTCAGCCGATTTCTGCTGCACAGCTTCCACGTGATCCTCAACCGAATAGGTCATGAGGATACGATGACACAGAGCCAGCAGCAGACTGACCTTCTCCTGGGGGTTCAGTTCAAACACTTCTGCCGTCTCCAGCTTTTCCAAGAACTCGCTGCTCACCATGTCGTCAAAGCCGGCACCTGGTTGCCAATCATCAGAGCTGCGGGCACTTTCTTCTTCATGTGCATCTGATGGACGCAAACATAACCGCACCAGCTCTGATACGGAGTGCATGGTCAAAGGAATCTCAGAGAGCGGCATGTCCAGTTCACTGTAACCTTCTGCCAGCTCATCTTGCAGAAGCGTTTGGAGCAAAACCACCAACACACGGTTCAAGTAGAGGAACCCAGACTTTTCTCCAGCAAGAGCCTCCAAAAGCCCGATGGAGGTGATGGGATACTGGTCGTCAGGCATCAGCAGGCCGGCGTAGCAGTGAAGGAACTCCACTAGCATGGCTATGTCTCCAAAGATGGTGTTGGGAAGCCCCTCGGGCATGTCAAAAAGACGAAAAGCTGGCAAGTTCTTGCCTTCTAGCTCCTGGTCTTCATACCGTCGGGACATCTCCCGCCTCACCTGCATCTCCTTCTCTCTCCGCTCTTTGGCTTTCTCGCGAAGCTTCTGCTTGACCTCCAGACGCTTCTGCTTCAGCACGTCCTGTTTTTCCTCCTCGCTCATGAGGGACCATCGGCGTTTCTGTTCAAGAAGTTCCCATCGCTTCTGCACCAGCTCTTTCAGCTCCTCTGGAAGTCGTGCACGATCTTCTGGGGAGAGCGTTTTCGCTGCTTTAGACAACAGTGAGGACAGAGTGGTCTTCTTGTCTTCTTTGCCTTTATTCTCTTTGTAAAACCGAAGAAGATGTAAGGCCATGGGCGGCAGAGGTTTGCCCAGCTTAGCAGAGCCTGTAGTTGAGCTTCGCCTTTGCTTTTTTGGGCTGCCCGCAGCAGGCGGGCTTTTTGCAAGATCCAAAAGGGTCATCTGCTTCATTCTGGGTTTCTTGGCGCTTCCGAGACTTTTATCCTCCTTTTTAGAGAGCCTCTGGCTATTGGGAGTTTTGGGGAGTCCACTTTTGCGGCTTCTTTTGGGGTCAGTGGATTTTTTGTCGCCCTGCTTCTTATTAGATTTTGGAGTGCTGAGGATGTTTTCCCCATCCGATTTCTTAGATGTACCTGAGTTTTTCATTTTTAAAGGCGATCCGTTAACTTTCTTCACCTAAATAAAGGAAAATTAGGGAAAATTAAATTCTGAATTAAATGGCCAGTCTGGTTAAATATAAGATGTACAGTCATCTACAAGTCATCTCTCAGACAAATATATGATACAAAAGCTGCTGCAAAAAATACCAACCTAGTCAATTCAATTTAAGAATATTTTAAAAAGTTATAATTAAAGTAGGGAAAAACAATATCACTTTTCAGAACAAGTTTGATACTGTATACTCATACATGAGAGCAATATTTGGCTCTGAATCCCTAAATAACCGTGGAACTACCAGAATTCTATAACTACTAGAATTACTATCATTCTGACCGTTCTCATATAAGACGTCATATTGTCACGTCATATTTACATTCAACGCTTCTATTGAGATATTGAAATAAGCTCTGAATGTCTGTCATAATTAATGAAGTAATTACCCTAAAACTACAATCTTTTTGGTAATACAGCCAGCCTATGCATGTGTAGCCAGCCTATGCACCTCACTTTTATTTTCACTTTCACAAGCAGGGGAGAAGGCCTTTTCGCGGCACTGAATACGCTGTTTTGAAGTTATGTTTATGTTAGCAGGAAGTTGCTAGGCAACAGAGGCATATTTAAAGTCACAGGGGAAAAGTAGGATCATTGGGAAATGCGATAATTTTCACCGCTATGGTAGTTCAAGATAAAAATACTCAGTTCTATTGTATTTTGACATTTTTTATAAAATACCAACGTTGGAAAGAAATATACACATATTTAGAAAAGGTCAGGGTATTACAGATATGTGGGTTTTATTTCAACAAAGTTATTAAATTACAAAAATTTAAAAAGGGTCCAAATGACTACCTCAGTATTTCTAGTGTTTAATGTTATCATCACTTAATTAGTAACATTAACACCAGAATGTGGACATCTTATGAGAACAATACACACTGACATGAGTGATGCTGCCGTCAAGCATTGGATGATGTTTGGTTGATGCGATTCTTTTGGTAGCATCACGCTGAAACATACCTGCATGTGACTCCAGAGGGTTGGGCTGAGAGGTATGTTCTGAGAGTCTTTTTTGCTTTTCTTCTTTTCGCCTTTTGAATTTGTTCCCTCGCCGCCTGTTCCCGTCTCCACAGTCTTCAGTCTCTTTCTGGGTTTACCTTCCGGGGAACTCAAGCTTTTCCTCTTAGTGGATGGATTTTCTGCCAAAAACTAAACATACATAAATTATAATACAATATAATTTTTTGTGAATGATGTATGACTTAAATTCCTCTTAAACTATCTCACCTTGTGAGGATCCAGTAAAAAGTCGCTGAATTTGCTTGGCAGGCTGAACTTCTTTACCAACTCGTCCTCCACCACCCAGGGGGCGCTCTCTCCTGAGCCCAGCCTAAGCGCATAGTGTCTGATGAAGTAGCGCATGATTTCTTTGTTGGGAGGCCGCTCTGTTCTGTACAGGTTGTCCGCGGGAACGTCACTGATCACTTTGTCCTCGTTGACTAGTTTGACATCATACTTATGAGGCAGAAATTTGGGCATGACCCATTTCTTCTTCTCTTCTTTCATAGTGGTCGGGAGTTTCCTTGGTGAGCGGCGGGCCCTATCAGCTACAAAAAATATATATACATATATATTTACAAAGACAAAAACGTATTGTCATTAAATTCTTCCTTTACTTGGAACTGGCATGATTGAAAGACTCACAGAGACTTTCTCTCCTGCTCTCCTCCTCTTTGGACTGTGGTTCCTTCTTTAGGTTCTCCTGAGTGGCGTTCTCTTTATCGCTGGATGGAGAGTCACAAGCTCCTTCCATCTTTTTCTCAGCATTTTCTTCTGGAGGATTTTCAAGCGGATGAATCTTTACCACTTCCACACTCAAAGTTTTATCATTGCCAACCTTAGAGAGAGAGAGCGAGAGAGAGATTTAACTACTTCATATTCTACTTCCAAAGTTTGCTATAAAATGATTACAAATTAGTTTATTGGTCAGCCACACGTACATGAAGTAATTTCTAAGAACATACATTAGAATAAAGCTTGAGTACACAAAAAATTATAATAAAAAAAAAAAAAACACAGTTAAAGATTTGTTTTACTTCACATTAACCAAGTGAACCAATTTTTTTGTTTTTTTTCACATTTACCAAATGAACTAATATTTTATTTTATTTTTTTACAATTTAAACATTCCAATCGCTAAAATTCCCATGCTACTTTCCCTGTTTGGCTGGGGTTATAGTACAAAGTTCAAGTTCATACCATTAAGTCACACTTCTCGCCCACAGCATACTTCGTGAGAATCTCCACCCAGACCTGATCCACTAGCTTATCAAGAGGTACTGTGTTATGATGCACAATCTCCAAAACAGGCTTCTCAAACCACACTGGATACTCCTCCTGAAGCCTACCAAAAAACAAAAAAGAAAAACCACTCAGTATTTGACAACAACAAACAAGTCATTTAGTTACTGTGACTTTCACACATTATGAACACAACTGTTTCTTCTATGTTATGAACACATGATTTCCACAATGAAGAAAATGGATGGAATTGCAGACCCACTCGTGACAATCATGATGTTTTTGGCTGTCCTTTTCAAAGTCACTTCAAAAGCATTTTACTTTTTTGATTTGAGAAACTGTCATCACTTCATGTATACCCAGAAACTCGTAACACCTTCGCAACAACTGTTAGGGAATTAAGAATTGTGTACTATATTACTGTGGAACATGCTGTAAAACAGTAGTAGTAATCTTTTACCTTTACAAATAACCTAAACCAGTGTTTCACAACCACGTTCCTGGAGGACCACCAGCTCTTTACCAGGGTATATACAGCAATCAGACGTGAAAATTAATACCTTTTAAGACCTTTTTTTAAGACTCTTTCCACACATTTTAAGACCTCATACGCACTTTAGGTTTCAACCGGGAACATTGGTGGCATTTTAATTTACAGTATATTTACTAAATACTGATTATAAGAAACAAATCCTAAACTAAAACATTCATATTCTGAACAAAAATGCTAATCCAGCAGGTGGCGCCTACAGAACTGCAGAAATAATGGTGTTGCCTTGATTACTGTAGTAAACAAAGCAGCATGATGTCAAATCTAGCAGGATTTTATCAATTTCATAAACTACACAGCATGCCCAATATTATTATACACTGTACAATCAAAAAAATGATACTAAATTTAATACCTTGTAAAATAGCATTTAAGACTTTAATACTTCAAGGGCCTTACATTACTCTAAACTGATTCATCAACTTTGAATACTTTAAGACACCCTGTTTACAAATGTAATAATTCTATTTCATATTTTAACATATATAGGAATAAATATAATTAGAAAAATATATATTTCACAAATAAAATTTAATTGCTGTACAATTATATTAAAGTAACTGTAAAATCTTAATATATACATTTTAGACAAACCTTCCAGTTACTAACATTTACTTGATTAAAACAGAGACCAGAAATGCTTGTTTTAATTTTTTGAAATTAACGAACAAATGAAAAATCTACTTGAAAATATAAAATAATGTCTTCATTTAGAGTTTTTTTACTGTTAATTTTGGAGCGGAATCCCTGTCAAATGAATAAAAATAATGGACTAAAAGCCACAAATATCTTTTTAATATCCAACCACAAGTATAAAGAATTAGCAAAAATAAACCTTGAAGTAAAAATAAAATATTCATCTGACATTTAGTTCAAAGTTTTCCTATTTGCAGTCATGTTTATCAATATGCTTAACAGAGCTTATGTTCATAATATTGGCCTTTATTTCTGTTAATCATCTCTAGTGAAAACAAAACAACTTGATTCTCTTTATGACCAGCAGAGGGAGACGAGAAACACAGGAGTGAAGAATGAACTGTAAAAATAGCTGTAAAAATAGCTTCAAAAACACTGTGACCCTCACAGCAGCGTGACCCTCTATATGGTCTGTACTGCAAACACTTCGAGTGTACATGTGCCTGGTTACATAAGCAGCTTACAAGCTCAACTGTTTTCTCTCCGTCCCTCACACCCACATGGAAAGCCGTTTGCACATCAGTTGCGAGAGGTCACAGATTTGCTCTTGGAAGGTTTTAGAAATGCAGAGTGTCTCCTTGACCCTCACTGCAGGTCATAGCCATAGGTCATTTCCTTAACACAACAGGCTAACAATAGTTTACTAGCTCTCTGAAATACACAGCAGTTTGGCAGCAATTTTAAGCAAAGAGGAGTCAAGCTTGATCTCACAAGCTTGATATAAAGTCAGTGGTGAGTGATGAGTCTTTCATATAAACAAATGCTGAGTGTTAGGAGCAGGTAAGATACAGTTCTATGAATCAGTTCAAACTGCTTTTTTTTTTAATCAATTCTAACAAGATAATTTCCACAAAATATTGTGGCATGGAAATATGTTTTAATAATGGCAGGTATTTCATGACCGTGAATCAGTGTTATACTTCAGCATAAATTAGACTTTTTATAGTCCGAGTTGATTTTATAGAACAGAAAGACACAAAATAATAAAAGCAATAATAATAGCTAAATAATACAAACAACAATAATAATATAATAAAACAATCGAAAACTACTGGAAACATAATAATAATAGTAATAATAAAAGGGAAACAAAAAACAACAATAAATAAATAATAATAATAATCAAAAACTATTGAAAACTAATAATAATCAATGTATTAAAACAATCTAAAACTGCTGAAAACAAACAATAATAATAATAGCAATAAAAGATAAACAAATTATAATAATAATAATAATAATAATAATAATAAACTATTGAAAACTACTACTACTAATAATAATAATAATGTATTAAAACAATCTAAAACTACTGAAAACAAATAACAATAATAATAATAATAATAATAATAATAATAATAATAGCAATAAAAGGGAAACAAATAATAATAATTATAATTATGTAATAAAACAATCTAAAACTACTGAAACCAAATAATAATAAAAATAATAATAATAATTAAAACCTACAGAAAACAAATAATAATAATTATGTAATAAAACAATCTAAAACTACTGAAACCAAATAATAATAAAAAATAATAATAATAATAATTAAAACCTACAGAAAACAAATAATAATAATTATGTAATAAAACAATCTAAAACTACTGAAACCAAATAATAATAATAGTAGTAATAAAGGGGAAACAAATAATAATAATAATAATAGTAATAAAAAGGTAAGCAAATAATAATAATAATAATAATAATCATAATAATAATAACAACAATAATAATAATAGGGAAACAAATAATAATAATAATAATATAAGGGAAACAAATAATAATAATAATAATAATAATAATAATAATAATAAACTGAACAATTAATAATAAAAATAAGTACAATTCTGAACTGGAATTCATTTACCTTAAAGTAAAAAGACAATAACAACCTAACATCCAGTCTCTAATGGCAATAAAAAAATGTTAAATAAATTGTAATACATGTCAGCATCGGGTTAAATTGCAACATGCCTGAATAACAATTGCATAAATGAACATTTTCATCATGAAAGTTCAATTTTAGAGATATTTCTATATAGATTTTCAATTTGTAACTTAATTAAATAACTACACAGCAATAGTAAAAATAAAAATAGAAATTAAGATGTATTTCCCCAACTTGTTCTGCATGATTTTAATTAAATAATTCACATGGTTACAAGGTCAGTAAAAATATTTATGCATGGTAAATTCTCACGTGATCAACAAAATAGACATGTTTAAAGTTAACCATTAAAAGACAACAACTACGAATACATAAAATAGTTTTTAACAGGTTTTTTACTTTTGATTAAAATTCTACCATTTTTTAAGGATTCACATTTAACAAATAATCCTTTTAACATCTCTACTGCTAAAAAATGATATCCCTCATATGAACTCTGACAATAAAAAGTTATTTTTAAGGTATGGCAACTGCCTCAAAAAGCTGCCAAGTCAGCATTTCTGTGCCTCAGATATACAGAAATACAAGGTAGGCATTGACGCCGACTACGTTTAGAGAGAAATGCTTAGTACATCTCTAAAAACAGATAAATCCACAGTCCGAAAGAGACTTTGAAAAGAATGGAAAGAGTGAGGACTGATGATTGAAAGATGCTAGATTTGCTTGCTTTCATTACTTACAGCTCTGTGACTTCCTGCTCCTCTTCCCAAGCCTCCTTATGTGTGAGCTGACTGCTGCCGGTGCTTTTACACGTCCAGATCCGCTCTCCATACCTGCGCAGTCGAGCTTCATACTCTCTGAACAAAAGTGTTAAGGACAAACTGCCAAAACTACAATCGCATCCAGCTCTTATGAAACTTCTAAAGCAGCGTTGATCAAGTGGTGTGAGCCGCCATGACTGTTCTCTACAAGACAGACTCATTCATAATTAAACACATGCATGGAGCACAGCTGCTCAATAATTAAATGGCCAGCAGACCACACAGATCTTAAAGAACACCTGACAAATACAGAAGAGCCTCAGTAAAACATATATAAGAAAGGGAAACCATTTCAGAGGAAAACCAACAGTTAGTGTAGCTCATTTTCCATTGGTCATGTGTTATATAAATGTGTATGCAAGTCAACTATAAGGAAGTAACAAAAACAAACAAAACAGCTTGTAAATGACATTACATTTACATCAACGTCAGTAGTTCATGACAAAAACTAAATATTTTTTAAATATTTATGTGCTTTAGTGGCAAATATTATCAGAAATCAATAAGTGATGTATTGCCCATGCATGCTTATGTATGTGTGCGTGTATATTTGTTTTCGATCATCAAGTTATGAAATTCACTGTTATATGATCATAAACAATCTGTACAGTTGACAAAAATTGCGATTTAATTTATTAACATTCGGCCTTGCCTTACGTTTATTGTAGCCATTAATATTAAAGAAATGGACATGGAATATTGTTTTTATACATTATAAATACATTAACTGAGTTTGGTTTTTTTTATCTTTAAATAACAGTATACTAATCATCATTTGTTAAATAAAAACTTTTATGTTTAGTTTTACTTACTATAGTCTATCACTAACAAAACAGATATAACATGACAATTATTATGATGCTAGAGACAGTTCGCTCGTTTCAAAAACTGATATGTAAGGTCTACAACAGACTTAAATTATGAACGTTGGAACAACTTTCAGATTCACAATTAGCATACTTAAAATGGCCCTACTGGAAGCAAGCGATAAAATCTTTACCAATGCAATGAGTCAGACAGTTTCCCCATCAGTAAACCTTGCAGCTTCTCCGAACTCAAACCGCTCTTCACCCACTGACTAAAGCCCCGCCCTAAACACACATCAGCCAACCAGATGCTATCACACGAAACAAGGAGAGTGATTGACAGACAGAACGCGCTTCTGATTGGATGACATGCGGCCTGGGGTCACTTTCTTTTTTTTATATTACTTACAGAGACAGGTGTGACTATGAGTGGGTCAAGCGATATCTGTCAGATAAGATGCTTGGGATAAACTCTCACAACACAACTAATGTTTCTCAATGTTTATTTACAAAAACATCAAATAGCCTAAAAACAAATAAAGGAATTAAACAGCATCAAGTGACTGACTAATGTAAGAGCCGCACGCCCTAAACTTCAGCTCTACGCATCCTGTCAATTGTGGCCAAATTCACGTGGCGCGCGCGAAAAGCATCCCGCGCGCAAATGACCTCGCGCAGCAGCTGCACATGAACTCGCACATATTGTTCTCCAGTAGCAGTCTGCGCTATAACTGAACACTAAATCTTGAGCAAAGCATAGAGATAACGATTACAGTGTCACTGTACAGAACCAATAATCTAGGAGCTCATCTCACCTACGTTAAATTAGATCCCCAAACTTATAAACGAGAGCGCGCGCGCCTCTTACACAAGATTGAGTCATGGATGAGAGCAGACGTCACATACACTGTGCGTCCTGGAGCTAGCAAGCTAACACACTGGCTCGCTCGTAAAACACAGACATGACAACAAAACGACCCCTTAAATGACAAGAACTTCACCTTTAAACCCCTAAAAAAGTAACGTTCACGCCAATTGCAAGAGTCCAACCTCAAGTTATACAACCGTCAGAGTCACCTTTAGCCGGCTAGCGTTACAATGAGATGCAGCGCGCAAAATGAAAACAACAATAAACGCCTAAATCCACACACTACGCACGCACGCGCGCGGAATGCACGATTTGCTTGGAAACCGCGGACCGAGACTGTTACGGGCACGTGCTTGTTTGATCTGTGCATGCAAACGAATAGCGGAGACAGTAAGAAAGGATACTCTTTGTTCCTGAAGGCCTCTTTAGTGTGCTCAATGGTATACACCTCCTCTTCTGGGCCCGGCGGCTCCGACAGCGGCTTAACCAACGGGTATGGCTTCCGGCCTAGTAACGGTGCCATCGCGGGTTCCTTAATGTATCGGCAAAGCGAAGTTCTGAACTAACCCACCTCTCAATCCCAGCTCCAAATGAATATGCTGTGAAATTCGCGCGTCTCAGCGGCGTAGCATCGGGGCTAGGCTAGCGCGCGCGGCTTTCGGTACTTTCAGAAAGCGCGTGAAAATCAAAACAGAAACAAAACCACGGTTTGACCGGTCAGTTACATCCCTGTGTTAAATCCGCTGGTTTTGGGGAGCCGGTGGGGTCATGGCGAGACGGCTGGAAAGCGCGGATAGAGTGAACGGAAGCTCCCGGATGCCGGGGATTGAAGCGCGAAAGGCGGCCCGTCAGAGCTGCTGTGACAGGCTCTCTTGTGTCGCTCAGGTCCGGGTTGCGGTCGATCCTCCAGGCCAGGGCAACGTACTAATCCCTCGTCCGCGGCGACTATACACGGCGTAGATGATGTTTTGAAGGACGTGCTGATTACATAAACAAACAAGAGGGTTTTATCGCTGGTTGAAAAATGGCGGGAGATCCTGCTACACCGGCAACATTCAGTGCAACCTCAAAATTCCGTTACCCCGGTAGCAAGCAGCGTCGCAAGATTAAACCCCGCCCACCAGCTGCAGCTATTGGTTACTAAAAAACTACGACACAGACTTCGACGTTTTGATTGGTGGACGGAGCTGTCAATTATAACTACTCTACCTTTTGTCAAAGCAACACCCCTCCAATCACAAATACAAGAAGTGTTTGGAAGCGTGGCTACCAAAGGTCAGTTTATGGTAAATTTGTAAATAATTTAAAAATGTCAAGCTTTAGTTTGACTTGTACATTTTACCAGAAAACACCGACACTTTACATGGCCAAATGGCAAGCGTTTAGCCGAAAGGTAAATTGATTATAGACTTTAAATGGAGACAATAGGGCATGCACACGACACGTTTGATCCAATTAAAGAGACAGTATTCATTAAAATGTTAATGGCACTCATGATAGTGAAGTACAATCAAAGATATTGCCTTATTTTTTCTTTTTAAAGCCACATAAAATAATGAAAGTGTCCTAATCTTATAATTAATACAAAATATTAAATAAGCATTCTATTAAGATGAATAACATTAGTATTACAGAAACTAATAAATACAAATTTATTAAAATAATCGTTTTTAATCTATTAAATTAAAATAATAAATATATGTAATATAAAACATTAAGAACGATTGAAAAAAATGTAAAAATAGATTAAAACAAACACAAATTATATTACAATAAAAAAAATTCAGATTAACATGTAGTAACAATTGATAAAAATAGATTACTAGCAGTAAATAAAGATGTTTATAAAATTAGAAGCAAAATATTCTCCGAAAAATATTTGAAGCCCATTTATAGTATTTATTTTGCAACTGTGTGTTTTAAAGAGGACCTATTATGCATAAAATCACTTTTATAAGGGGTTTAAACAGTTGTGTGGCAACAGTGTGAATATAGCCAGCCTCTAATGGTAACAAATTAGTAATTTTATTTTTTATAATCACACTTGATAAAAACAGTCTGCAGAAACACTCTGATTGTCTCTTTATATGTGTCATCAGAGGGGGGAAAGCCCCGCCCATTAGTGACGATCTCTCCCTCATTAGCATAGGACCTTAGTCTTGTTTTTTTAATCTGCCACTATGCCAGGGGTGGGCAATTAAATTTTAAGAGCCACATTAGACTCTGGGGCGGTTTTAGAGGGCCAGACCAATACAGTTAATTTGTTTTCAAAAAAACATTCAGTGAAACTATTCAATAAACATTCATAAAAACTCTAAAGTTTAAAAAAAACCAATCAATTTTACACAAAAAGTGTTTTAAAGACCAGCATCACAATATCAACTTCATATAAATGCCACGGGTTTGTTTGATTGCTTCAGTTAATTTTTATTGATTCATTTATTCCTTCCTTCATTTGTTTATGTTTTTTACTTTATGTTTGTTATGTTCAGAGAATGTTAGTCTGTGTTGGGCTGAACAAGTGCACTGAAGTCAGGTTGAATGTGAGGTGGATATGTGATGTAACGATCATCACTGAGAGAGGATCTGTATCTGCATTTGTTAAATCGTTAATCTGAGGTAATTAGTCTACCTTTATTACTGTGTAATTCCATACAAAGTGTGAAGCTGTCTGGTTAGTTCCTGTCACATGACTCGTGGTTCGCTCGTGGCACTCTGAAATGTTTCGGGGGGTTTTTCAACTCGCTGTATTTTGAGCTGAAACTTCACATACACATTCTAGGGACATCAGAGACTTATTTTATATCTTGTAAAAGAGGGCATAATAGGGCCCCTTTAAAAACCCTCGACAACAATTGTGATAGAAATGTCGTTAGGAATTTTGTTCACTTCAGTGATTCATTTTCATTTGTAGAGTAGTGTTTGGCAACAATACAATCACAGAAATAAAACCAAAGTTGTTTTATTTTCATCTCTTCTGCAAGTCCATCTTTACAGACAACACTGTATGGATTATTACACAAATTATTATTTTTTTTAATCTGAAAAATACTTCAGTGACAATGAAAAGTGGAAGTTTTTATATTCAAAATACAAATCTGACATGTATAAAAGATATGCATTCCTTGTTTTGTTTTGAATAAAAACTTCAGTAATTGGAAGCAATACAACAAACATTAACAAAAAACTTTTTGACATGGATGTCATTTAAAACTGCCCTAAACTGCATGCATTGAACTATTTTTCAAATAAGCAAAGTAAAAGGAAGCAATAAAAGTCATTTGTATAATTTTAGAGCTATCACAAACACAAAACAAAGCTGAAAATTCTGCTTTTTGTAATACTGTTAAACCAATCATCACTCCATGCAGACACGTTAATTATCCTGACAAAGTTCTTTCTCAGTTCAGATTAACAGTTTCCATGATGTATTACAAACTGCTTTAACTTCATAAGAAAATACCTGAAGTAAAATCTTTTAAATGTACAAAACAAATTTCAAGATTGATCATTCACTGTAAAAGCGGATATCAGGCATTTGGCAGGGTTGTAAAATGTCTCTTAAATATGCAGTTCTGGTTTAAAAAAAGTCTTCTGTACTCTTGATCTGCAATGTTCAGCATATCTGTGTTAACTGAGAGCTGAGTTTTGCTCAGTGCAAACTCTTTTAAGCGGTGGAGCTCCGATCGCCTCCTCTTCCTCCTGCGGAAAACAATAATGTCGTTTGAAAAGCATTTATTTAGCAAGTGTAACATTTTATGGAAATACAATAATAATTTGTAATTCTCGTTTAAATCTGACAAATTTTTTAAGTATTTGTCATAACTCTCAGAAAAAATATTATGGTTTCAAATCAAAATACTGTTATGAAACAGAACATCGGGGTGTATTCCTGAAAGCAAGGTTAAAGGTCCCGTGAAGTGCTTTAAAATGTGCATTGTTATTCAATGTTTGATCTAATCTCAACCGAAACATGAAGAGAGGGCGAGACATAGAGTAGCTCCTCCCTATTTAAAAAAAACAGCCAATAGCATTGTTTTATCACAGCTCTGTCAGTGAGAGTGGTTGAGATCAAGCGCATCTAATGAAAAGTGTCTTGAAGGGGGCGGGGCATGTCAAATACTAGAGAGCATTTGATTGGTCAAGATTTGATGAGAAACCAGGAGTGGTTCGGGAGCCGACGTACCTACTTTTTTGAGGTATGTCAGTTCCAGAACCACTCCTAGGAGCAAGTTCAGAAAACTCAGTATGTTAACCCTGAATGCAAAAGACATAACCAACAGAACACCAAAACCACAAGTCACCATGGAAACAGGTGCTAAAAAAGCCACGCCTTATCTTTTCTTGTTCTCTGTTTAATCGGGAGTTACATTTTTAGTGCCTCCCGCCCCCTGTTGTTAGTTATTGTTACATTATTTTGTAAATCATAATTTTTTTGTGATATTTAATTATACAATAAATTATTGAAAGGTTAATTAAACAAAAACTGTTCTTATTAGTTTAAAAGTATAGTTTATAAATACACACACATAAACATGCTATTGCAACTTTTATACTCTGAAGGTTACCTCCATTTTAGGAACTGAAAGCTGAGGTTTTCCTTAAACTTATCCGGTTATGTCACATAACCTGCTTTCTGGAATACCCCAGGTCTAAAAGCATATTTATTACACATTTTATGAGACGCAGCAAGTGCATAGGGAAATAAACAATGTTTCATTATTATAAAATACTAGATAACAGTATAAAATACTAGATAACATTATGAAAACGCCTATTATTTCTCCCATTATTTCTTATTTAATTTCATCAAGAACAAAATATGCAAATTAGATGCAGTGTATAGATACATTGTATGCAATAAGAAAACCCTCTTATGGCCATTGTACACTTATTCTAAGTTCTTATCCTAAATTGGGGCGGCACGGTGGTTCAGTGGTTAGTGCTGTCGCCTCACAGCAAGAAGGTCGCTGGTTCGAGTCCCGAGTCAGCGAACAGCATTTCTGTGTGGAGTTTGCATGTTCTCCCCGTGTTCGTGTGGGTTTCCTCCAGGTGCTCCGGTTTCCCCCACAGTTCAAAGACATGCACTATAGATGAATTTTGTAAACAAAATTGGCCGTAGTGTATGAGTGCATGTGTGAATGAGTGTGTATGGGTGTTTCCCAGTACTGGGTTGCAGTTGGAAGGGCATCCGCTGCTTAAAACATATTTTTAAATAATAGTTGCACCGAAATAGTTGGGGGTTCATTTCGCTGTGGCGACCCCTGATAAATAAGGGACTAAGCCGAAGTAAAATGAATGAAAAATGCTAAATTCGCAAAACCTTTTTTTCCCTGGTCACAGGAGGATATATTTATAATCCATTTTTAATTTTCATAATTCAGGAAAACATAATTCTGTGCTGCTACCTTGGCTGGTTCAGGTCTGTCATGGATAAATTACACCTAAATCAACCCTAACTCTAATCCTAACTCCCATTACCTGAGTAGAGAGAGACAGCACGTCTTCTTTAATGAGTGTTGGGGGCTCATCCGTCACCTCACTGCTAGTTGTTGAAGCCTCTAAATATGGGTTTGATCATGGAAAGAAAAGGGAAATTAAAGAATAACAAACATTATTATCTTACATACTAGAACAAATCTCTATTTTCATCCAATAGTCAAAAGAAATATATAAAAATTAAATGACGCTTCATTATAAAGTACGTTTTAATAGGGATATTGCAAATTATTTACAATACAATTTTTTGTTGTTTAAACATTTTGTTTTTGCAATTAATGTCATTCATACTTTTTTATTTAAATATTTTATACACATTTACACTGATTAAAATTAAAGGTTACACTGTTTTTTTTATAACAAATAATGCAATCCTGCAAAAAAGTATATTAGATTAATTTAAAGGTGCTGTATGTAAGTTTTTGACTTTTATAAAGCATAAAAATACCATAATATGTTTGCAGATATTTAAGAAACATGCTAAGGGAACATTCTTGTTTATCTGAAAAACAATGCTGAAGTCAGATATTCTTCTTTGAAAAAGTGTGTTACGTGCCGGAATGGCTGTCTTTGTTTTGGTCCCTTTAACTTGCCCAATGCCAGTTTAGCCAATTATATTTCAGCATTGCGGGATGCCTTGGTGGGAAACCGATTCATTCAGTCAGGAAGGCTCTCAAAGTATGCATCTGCGACTGAAAATGTGACCTCCGGTGGACATTAACAGCCTTAATTTTAAAACGTTAATTTTGAGTTACTTTTGCCTTACTTTTTCTGGCCTGACTGAGGCTTGATCTCTTTCAGAACCCTTTTTTTTTTTAAATAGAAAAGCTCTGCAATTAACAACACACTGTATAACCTTTGTTTACCTTTAAAAAAACCTTGAAAAAAATTATGTAGGATAATGTTATCTTCGGATAACTTCCTGACCCCAGAGCTATACATGCCGTATATACAGATTAATGAAAGTTTAAAGCAATGCGTTTGCTACTTTTGTACTTTTTGTCTTATTAAAACATAAAATCACTGTCCATTCAGATAATCCTCTTTTCCTTTTCTTCCATGTGTACAAAATAATGAGAATATTTCCATCGCAGAAATGTAAGGCCCATCTTCCTTTCTGTCTGTTCCTGCATTCTCTCATTGCGTGTGGGATTCAACGAGACTACTTTCATTTAAATTCAGCAATTTATTTTTTAAAAGCTAATTAAATAAACTCGCATAACATTTTTTAAAAAAGTAACTCAAATATTATTACTTAATTTTTAAAAGTAATGCATTACTTTACTCGTTACTTAGAAAAGTACTATTATTACGTAACTTGCGTTACTTGTAATGCGTTACCCCTAACACTGGTCCTAACAACATGCTACATGACGAGATTTGCAGTGATAAGCAATTGAGCTGTTTGCACCAGACGCAGCACGACAGAAATTTAAATACAGCCATTCAAAAGCACAGAATATATGTGCACTTACTGCACTCCAACGAAATGGTAAGGTTTATAAGATAATTAATGCATATTAAACCTCTTTAACATTTTTAAATGTACATGCTGAATCACTGATATGTGTTGATTGTGTTGATATGTTATTTTATTTTCAAGATCTGAGGTGAACTATCTGCTGCTGCTTTCAGTAGTATGACAATAAATGTCATATAAAATGGCATTCAAACTCACATTGTTAGCATTTAACACTGAATAAAGCACATGAGGTGTACCTGAGGTGATCATTGGCAAAGTTTTCTGTTGTTCAGCTGCAAGAAATAGAAGCCGTTTTCTATGCACTTGCGTGTGTTTTGAACCAGGAGTGCAATACCTAGTTCAACCACTGGATGTCAAACTTACATACTGCACCTTTAAGACTGGAAATTCTGCTGAAAATTCAGATTTGCCATCACATGAATAAATTACTTTTTTTTAAGTATGTTCATGTAAACAAAACTGTTTTTAAATTTGTTAATTTGTTCATCTATTTGTTCATTATTTTTGATCAAACAAATGAAGCCTTTGTGAGAATAAGATGCTTATTTCATGCATCTAAACAACAAAAGTGCAAACACATTGTGGGTGTTAGCTATTGCGCCTTAAAAAATGTTTTTTGCAACATACCTGTCAACCTAATTTGCATGTGTGAACACTATTTAATTAGCTTGTCCATCAGGTAAATGATGGTGTTTGTGTGTCTCACCTCTGTCAGCCTCCATGCTTTCCTGTCCCAGTGTGGGCGGCTGTGAGTCCTCAGTCCTGTAATAAGGAGGATGTGAAGGACTCACTGCTTCACTCACATGCTGTGGACTGGAGTTGCTACTGCTGTCCACTTTGGTATTAGACTGATAGGCATCTGATAGGAAACTCTGATTACTGTTGTCATCTGTAAATGAAAACATATTTGTGGCCAGTCTTCACATTATAAGTCGATTAAATTTAAATTCTGCGTGAACCGGAAGTTGCTGCAGACTTTTATTTTAGTATGATGATGTATTTCCAACTGAAATGGAATACTGAGTAGGGCAAGGGACTTTATTTTTATGCTCCTTCTTCTTTATGTTCTTCTTTCACTCACAGCAAATGGCTGGCTAAGCATATTTCGCCCAAGCTGTCAAACTGATGTCTAGTCTTGGGAATTTCAGATCATTTTACTGACTCGGACCTTTGATGCTTGTTCAGCTAGATGAACAAATCGTTTTTTTGTTAATTTCATCAAAATATCATTAAAATGTTACCAAACACATCTACAACTAGCCCAAACGTTAATCACACTACAAACAAGTCATAACTAGAATGCTATGAGAAAGAGAAAATAATCATTCATTGTTTACCTGGGTCTTTTGTTTATGATTAGCTCAGCTCTTCTGACAAGGCTTCAAGTTTGAGCCGTTTGTTCACATGACAGACAGTTCCATATAAGCTAAACCAATGCACAGAGTCTCATGTCTTCAGGTTTTTGAGTCATTTGTTAATCATGTAAAGCATGTAAAGTGAATCGAACAACTGAACCCGAGGACTCGAGAAGTGGACATGTCAAATCTTTTTTGGGCTCTGACTGCATATGATTGGTTTCTGTCTTTTCTGTGATGAATGAACGATTCAAATCCGATAGAAGACTCACAGAGTGCACATGCGCAAATGAACAAATCACTCTCTGAGAGGACTCATCGTTCTTGAGTCACACAAAGGATTCATTCAAAATGAACGAATCATTCAAGAATGACCCATCACTACTGGATTAACTGATCACTTTAACTTTATGTGCGCATGCCAAATAAACATTGCAAATTTGCATTTCATGTGAACTTTAAAGTCCGTGTGAAATCTAAATGTACAATGTTTATTTTGCTAGCGCACATTGGTATTCTTTAGGTGAACAATGAAGAAAGTTAAACAACTGAAAAAAATTATATGTTTTGGTTATCTTCAATCAAATTCTGACCATTTGCTTCCACATTTGGAGTGCCGGCCCTTTAAACTTCTGCGTAAAGCGCACGTGTATGGTACGGCGCAGCCTTTGCGCAGTCGCATATTCCTAGCCGTGGCTGATGCTGACGTGCACCTCGCAAAAAATGTAACTACACGTCGCAATGACACATATCGCAAGCTCTGGGATTGGCCGGCTTGGTAGCGGTGATGAGTGTGGGCGATGCTAAAAGCTGCGAGCCCGATGGAGCGAGTGTTTACAAGTGTCGAGTCCATTGAAGGAGCTCCAGATGGAAACTTTTGTTTTGCGTTTACCTTATGATTAAAGTTGTTGCACGTCCGCCGGTTCGCACCTTTGAATGAGCGGGTTAGTGAGTTTTTAGCACTCAGAAAAAACAAAACACCCGTGAAGAAACTCGACACAGAGGAACATAAAAACCTACTGCTAGCTAGCGCTTTGGGAATGTTATTGCAGAGCAACACAAACAGCACGCAGAAGTATAAATGCATGACTACTCGCAAGGCAGGCGCCGTGGGCCACGGCGATCACTCGACACAGAAGTATAAATCAGCCTTTACCGTTAGTTTGCTACAAAGGAATGATGCATAAAAAGAAAGCCCCGCCCTCTACTCAGTATTCCATTTCAGTTAGAAGTACATCAAGCTTTATTCATTAAGTACTTCAGCATATTGCACAACCATTCTACCACTATTCTGCTACCTGCCTGATATGCTGAATATGTCCCAAAAACTAAAAGTGTTATACGACTTTGTATCTTTTTCCTGTTCATCCATGTAAAGCAGTTTTGACACAATATACATAGTTTAAACCGCTATAGAAATAAAGGTGACTGTTAAAGTAGTGATGGAAACAACATTGTCAAGGTAATAGAGCATAACAACAGCCCAGTGATGATGCTGTAAATTAAATAGAGGATGTTTTGAATTGTTTACACAGGAAATATCAAGCTTGCTTGTTTCTGACATAAACATAATCTGTCCTGAATTACCCTGAAAATCCAGTAGAACGGAACGGGCATTTTCCAGCACGACATCTGTAGGAAAGCCCTTTAGTTCCCTCACCGCAGGACCTGCCCCCTTAGGCTTGTATATCTATCAGAAAGAGAAACAAACATTAAACACTATCTTTATGGTTCAAAGATGAGGTGTAAAATTGATAGGGTTGTAGTCAAGATGACCTAAACCAAGTCAAGACCAAACCAGAACTCATAAAATTATAAAAGATTCACATTTGGGTTTTGATAAAGTCATAGAAAATAAATTACAAATACATATAAAATGTTATTTTAAAATATAATATTTTAAAGGGATAGTTCACCCAAAAATTAACATTATGCCATCATTTACTCATCCTCCACTTGTTCCAAACCTGTTTAAGTTTCTTTCTGCTGTTGAACACAAAAATGTTGGAAAGCAGCAGCCATTAACTTCCATAGTATTTGGATTTGAAATATGGATGTCAATGGCTGCTGGTTTTTGCTTGTTTTGTGTTCAACAGCAAGAAATTCATTCGAGTTTAGAACCTTTGAGTGTGAAAAAAAGGTGAGTGAAAAATCTCTTTAAGACCTTTTTGATACACACTGAATGGCATTTTAGTGGGTGTCTTCATGGTAAAACATATATATGATTAATAATTGAAAATATGTATTTAAAAATGAATCAGCTGTATTACACTCACAATACAAGCTGTATTACATGTTTATTATTTTGACGCTTGGATAATTCAATTTTCACCTTGACTCTTATATACCTAAGAGCTGGACAGTCACTTGAGGTTATATGATGCACAAACCTGTTTCGTCTCTGTCACAGGAACCCACTTAAATATCCGTAATGAAGTGTCTCCCACTGTAACCCACTTTTTTTCCCTAAAAAGACAAATATTTTAAGATTAATCTCATAAAACATGCCCATGGCACATTTCAAATTGTGTGCAAAGGAAATGACATTAATGTTAGGACCAATATTATGTATCAGTTCTTATTCTTTTGGATGATACTCTTCACTACAGTCATTTGTATCCTGAATACAAAAACACTGCATTTCACATATGTATTCAATCTTGCATTTCAAAATAAATAGCTTTTGTGCAATACAGTAGTTTTTTTCTACAAGGATTTATCTGATATGAACAAACGCCACATGCTCTTGACTGTACGTTGCATGAATTTTCTGAACAGACTAACTCAAATTAATATATAAATGCTCATTGTTACATTTCCGAACAGAATGACAAAATGACTTCACTCCATTACAGACCGCCAACAGATTGTACAATCCCCATTGACACGTCTAAGCCACGCCCACACGCTAAAAACAGAGACGCCCATTGGTTGCCTTGCTTGTCTGTCATATTATTGTCTAAAGACGTCACCCTCCCCGCCACTCTGAAGTTTATTTTTGTAACGTAGAAGAAAAGAAACTTCAGTTTCCCTCTTCAAAACAGCCAACTTACCACCGCCGGACCCTTTCAATGGCCGCCATCACTTTTTTGATATCATCTTTTGCACGGCTGCGCGTCTCCGCTCGCACGGACCGTCCAGACATTTTGATGGCTTTTATTAGTTTGTCAAGATCTTCCTCTTTTTCTCGCCTTCCTCCGTCTGCGACTGCGATCTCGCTTTGTCTTCGTCTCGGTCTCGCGAGACTTCAGAACGCGCCACTGGCACTGCCTCTTTATATATTTTTATATCTTCCATTTTAATACATTTGTTTATTTATTTAAATAGTAAAATATTGTTTAACATTTTCCATCTAATATCCACAAGACGAGCATACAACGTTAATATAATCTGTTACGTGCATGTAATGTCCTCATAATACCACAAGATGACAGCGTTTGCACTTTCAAAACCCTATGTGAGGCCTACTATGCAGAATTTCACATCTCCACAATAATTCTCAGGTAATAAATCATATTTTCTAAAGTATTGAAATGGTACGTTTTAAATGTGTCGCCTGTTATCAAAACAGGACTGAATTTGGAATATTTACACTCATTTTGTGTCAGTAAATATACAAATAAACTGATAATATACAAATATCCACTGATAAAATGAAGATGCCATTTAAAAATATACATTTTTCTTGTTTCTATTTCACTCTAAATATTGTACTTTGTTTCATATTTAACTTTATTAACTTAGAATTAATCATTAATAATCAGAAGTTCAACACGTACTGCATAAGAAGAATAATGTAGTATTTGTCACCCATGGAAGTTATTTTCTGCACAATGGAATAAAAAAATTGTAATTTAATAAAGCATAAAATTATAATATTTGTGACTTTACATCTCAAAATTCTAAACTTGTAAATGATCATAATAATATTGAGACAAACTCAAGTGAAAGGCAAAAAAATTGTGAGAAAACTCTATTTTCGACTTTATTTTGTGTCGTTACAGCATAGAACTCCACTGCAGTGACGAATACACCACATCTCCCTCCTGCGGAGAGCAAAGCAGTACCGTTTTCTTCACATTAGAGCCCAGACGAGCAATAGCTAGAATATCACAGACCGGCATCTCTTCATCCAACGAGATGCATAATGCAATATAATGAGCATGAAAGCGTAGAGGATCACCTGTGGAAAAAATGTATTTAAAAATTAGTGTTACACTGAAAATACTTCTGTTCTATCTTCAATGAAACATTACATCTTTGCTTTTGTGACACACCTGGATACACCAGGAAATCTCCTCCAAACTTGCCCGCAGAGGTCAGATAGTAGCCTTTATTTCTCAGATCCCTGTACACAGAGAATCTAGTGTTCAAGCACTGATCTCTGGGCACGGGGCAGTCTGTGGAGTGAAAACTGCGCTCCTCTGGACAGTGACTGAAGCCGGAGCGGGCAGTGCAGAGCTGGACCGCCATCGCTGACCAGGAGAAGTGGAAAGACTGGTCCAATGCTTCGAGACGCTCTCTGACTGCACTGCCAGAGCCTTCAGTGCCTGTGGAATCATGGAGAGTCATTTACACAAACACACAGTTAAAATTATTAGCCGTTTTAAAAATATTGGAGAGAAGGGGCTTTTTTGTCAACATTTTCTAAACAAAATAGTTTTAATAACTAACTTCTAATAACTCAATTCTAATGTCTTTGCCATGATGATGGTGCACAATATTTTACTAGTTATTTTGCTAGATAATAGTATTCAGCTTAAAGTGAAATTTAAAGACTTAACTAGGCAAGTTAGGGTAATTAGGCAAGTCATTTGATAACAGTGGTTTGCTCTGTAGACAATCAAATATATATATATATATATATATATATATATATATAGGCGGTTAATAATATTGAACTTAAATATATATATATTTTTTTTTATTAAAACTGCTTTCTTATTATCAAAAACTTTTTTCTTTTTCAAAAGTTACAATTTTGCCCTTTTGGTGGACAGAATGCCACAGATTTAATCTGCAGATTAAAAATAAAGTTAACATTTGTTTATTTATTGCCACATAAGCAACTTATAACCATTTCACGGCAAGATCAACATAGCTAAAACTTTAATAAATTCATATTTCAAAAGTTGATACAAAAAAAATAAATAAGTAAATAAATATAAATACATAATTGAAGAAAATGACATTAAAAACATTATTTATGATTATTCAGTTCAATTTCTGATAAATAACTTAAAATTCTTCCTGGGGATACATTTTAAAAAACATCCATTAAAGTGCTCTTAGTATAAAAATCTTAGACCACGCAAATAATGTTTTATCACTCTTTGAAACGGATCCTTTTAGGCTTTGATCCTAATTGTGCCATTTTGGTGACTGTTGCTTTAAATTCAAAAGAGGGCAGAGGTACAAATGCGTCAGCATAGTGGCAGATTAAAAAACAAGACTAACATCCTATGCTAATGAGGGAAAGATCATCACTAATGGGCGGGCCTTTCCCCCTCTGATGACACGTACAAAAAAAGAAAGTCAAAGTGTTTTGCAAAGACACATTTTTACCATTAGCAGCTGGTTATATTCACAGACTGTTGCCACACAATTGTGGTTAAACCCCTTATAAACGTGATTTTTGCTTAATAGGTCCACTTTAATAATATAATGCATAGTGAAGTGATTCAAGTACAACTTTTTATGAGATAATACTTTTTGAACAAGTTTGTATGTAAATGTATTAATCGTTCTGGCATGAAATCACTTGTACAAAAAGATGGTAAATACATCTGATCAAGTAAACAATAAAACTAGATAGGCCTAAAATCAAATTAGCCTTTGTCTCCCCCATTTATGATTCCAGTAGGCACAATCTCACCATTCTCTTTCTCATTCATGACTCTGTTCAGGGTTTTCTTCTTGTCCTCCAGGGCCAGAACACACTGTTCCTGATAGCTGCTCTCCAGACCGGCCTCATACTGCCTCACCGCCTCTGAATGAGCCACCTCGTCTTCACAATCCCACTGAAAATAACACAAACACACTTTTTATGCTACACTGTATGACAGATACACTCACAGGCCACTTTATTTGGTAGACCTTGCTTGTACCTACTGTAGTCGGACCTCTTTATGCTTTCAGAATTGCCACAAAAAGGTGCTGTAAACATTCCTGTGTAACTTTGGTTTATATACTGACAAGACAGCATCATACAGTTACTGCAGGATTGTCAAATGGGCATTAATAATGTGAATGTCTCGTTTCAGCACATCCCAAAGGTTCTTTACTTGATTGAGTTCTGGTAACTGAGGAGGCCCTTTAAGTTTAGTGAACTCACTGTCCTGTGCGAGAAACCATTTTGAGATGATTTGAGCTTAGTGGTGTATTATCCCACGAAAAGTAGCCATCACTAAATGGGCAAAACAGGACAATGGGGACATGATTAGCAAAAATACTTATCTTAGCTGAGGTGTTTATACTCAATTGATGCAACAAAAGATTCCTCACACTATTAAACACCCAGCAGTAGCCTGAATGTTGATACAAGGCCGGGCGAATCCACACTTTCATGTTGTTTACACCAAATTCTGACCCTACTGCCTAAATGTAGCAGCAAGCAACCTTTTCCCAATCTTCTATTCTTCAATTTTGGCGAGCCTATGCAAATTTTAAACTGTTTGCTGGTTTTAGCTGGCAGGAGAGTCTGGCAGTGTGCTCGTCTTATGTTGTTGTAGCTCATCTGCTTCAAGGTTGGTGTAACCAGTGGTTATTTGAGTTGTAAATCAGTCTGGCTATTCTCTTCATTTTCATCCACAGAACCGCCAGTCACAGGATACGTTTTTTCTGACCATTCTCTGTAAACCTTAGAAAAGTTTAGATAGACAGACAGACAGACAGATAGATAGATAGATAGATAGATAGATAGATCTATGTGTGTAACGATACATCGTAATATACAGAAATTGTGAAAAATGTTTCAATGCGTATCGCCAGGGGTGTAGCGGACATTTCAAAAGTGGGGGTGACAGCTGAATGAGATACAAAAGTTTACGTTCATATAACTATTAATCACCTGTTCCTAAATGGTCTGGCTCTAAAAGTGAGCGGGACGTATCCCCCCCGTCCCGCCCGGTTGCTACGCCCCTGCTTATCGCTGAAGTAAACAATAAGCGATAGTGAGCTTGTTTCATCCAAGGGTCAGCTTACTGTATTTTTACGGTAAATTCCTACATATCATAATATTGTATTGTTTTTTGTACCATATGTTTGAGAAAGAACAATAATAATAATAATGCTAAAATTAAACTTATCTAATACGATAGAGACGATATATCATGAGTTAAGTATCTAGATACATATTGAATCTTAACTTCAGTGTATCGTTACACAACTAACAGACAGACATAGACAGATAGATAGATATAGTATACATTGTAATATAGAGTAATAAAAATGTTTTTAAGCGTATCGCTGAAGTAAATGATACGCGATAGTGAGCTTGTTTCATCCAAGGGTCTGCTTGCTGTATATGGTATAATTTGCCCAAAAATGTAAATTCCTAAATATTAAAGTCTTTTATTTTTCTACCCATATGTTTGAGTATACGATACCGAGATAATATCATATCGTGAGTTAAGTACCGAATCGTGATTAAGTGTATCATTACACACCCCTGATGAAGGGACGGACGGACAGACAGACGGATATATAGATGGATGGATGGATAAAGTGTGTCACCTGAGTGTTGAGTGTAACAGCAGCAGTTTTCCTCTCCTCCTCCAGCAGCAGCAGCGCCTCCTCCGGCCGGAGCTCCAGTGGTCTGCCCAGCCGAACATTCTGCCGCGGCTGCCGGGCCAGAGAGCCCACCAGAGCCCCGATCACACCCTCAGACCTGCACTTTTTCATGTCTGACACTTTCCACAACATAGGGGTGGATCCGCAGAAGCTGATGTCAACCAAAGCATCTCCTGTTGGCTGATGCTCACTTTCACTTTTAGTATCCATTTCCTCCTTTACTTCCACACTTGATGATTGTGGCACCTTCATAACCGCTGGATCCCCATCCATTACTCTTCCAAAACACAGCTGGATGTCTCAGCAGCATACAATCTGTACTTCCGTTTACTGATACATGTTGTATTTAGGCTCTTAAAAAGCATTAGAGTAAATACATGGCGAACATATGAAATATATCTCAGCTCTCTGCTTTCACGACCATTCATGAGAACATGAACTGATGGCACACATATTTCCAAACGAACTCTACCTCATGGTCACGCTAACCTCGCGCTCACAGCACGTAAATGTTAAGTCAGTATTGGTTTCTTCTGCTACAAGAGTTTGACATTAAATGTAAATAACAAAAACAGTACATCATATACAAAACGATTCACTACACGCGTGTTCTCTGTTCAACTTACTTCCCTTGCGTCACATTCCACGTGACTATTTGTCCATTTGAAACATGGCGCCATCTAGTGGTTTCCTTGATGTTAGCTTTATTGGAATGGTTAAAAAGTCTATGGCGCAAACCCTCATTCGCTCATCTCTTCATCAGGGTCCAGTTCAATAACAAAAAATTAAATTGCATGAATACCTTGTTAAAGATGAGCTTTCAACATAGTAGATAGGCCTATAATATAACATTGAGAACTTGAATATATTATACTGAGGGGATAAAAATCAATAATAGGCAAATATATGTATAATGAAATATATTTTTAAATGAATTATTTCTGTTATTTTCTAAAATATACTTATGTAGCCTATATTGTACTAAATTACAATTATTTTAAAGTGTGCTAGAAGCAAAATTGCGTGTTAATGGGTAAAATCGTGGTGTTAATATTCTTTCATTTAAAGATGTTATTATATTGTTATGTAAAAAGTACTATTGAAAGAGCTAATTAAGCAAATTATGCGATATAAAATTATATTAATAGCCTATATTATTTCTTGGGGCGACACGGTGGCTCAGTGGTTAGCATTGTCGCCTCACAGCAAGAAGGTGGATGGTTCGAGTCCCGGCTGGGTCAGTTTGCATTTCCGTGTGGCGACATGTTCTCCTCGTGCTGGAGTAGGTTTCCTCCGGGTGCTCCGGTTTCGCCAACAGTCCAAAGAGACATGTGCTATAGGTGAATTGAATGAACTAAATTGACCGTGTGATTGTGTATGGATGTTTCCCAGTACTGGGTTGCAGCTGGAAGGGCATCCGCTGTGTAAAACATATGCTGGATAATTTGGCGGTTCATTCCGCTGTGGCGACCCCTGATGAATAAAGGGACTAAGCCGAAGGAAAATGAATGAATATTATTTCTTTTTAGTTTCTTTCCTATTTTGTTTACCCTTGTAAACCGCGTCTAAGTTAATGTGTAACTTTGCATGTTGTTTTAAGATGTTTGTGAATGAATTTGCCCTCTAAAAAAGTATTTCCTTATATGTTTGATAATTGGCTATTTCCAGTTATGAAAAAAAACACTCACTGATTCTTTTTATTGACTAAAACTCTTTCTTTCACTTTCATCATTGTAAAATGTGATTCAACAATGTGATACACTTTTTTGCTGTTTTCTATGTTAATGTTTATGGAAGGTAAATCCTGCCAATTTTAAATAAATCAAATAAATATTGAAAATTAAAATGAAAACCAGATGAACCATTTCATTATTAAACACTGTTTGCAAAATTCATTCATTCATTCATTTTCTTTTCGGCTTAGTCCCTTTATTAATCTGGGGTCGCCACAGCGGAATGAACCGCCAACTTATCCAGCATATGTTTTTACGCAGCGGATGCCCTTCCAGCTGCAACCCATCACTGGGAAACATCCATACACACACTCATTCACACACATACACTACGGACAATTTATCCTACCCAATTCACCTATAGCGCATGTCTTTGGACTTGTGGGGGAAACCGGAGCACCTGGAGGAAACCCACGCGAACACGGGAGAACATGCAAACTCCACACAGAAACGCCAACTGACCCAGCCGAGGCTCGAACCAGCGACCTTCTTGCTGTGAGGCGAACGTGCTACCCACTGCGCCACCGTGACGCCTTTGTTTGCAAAATATCTACCAAAATTGAAAATGAAATGAAATGATTTAATTTTCATTTTCATTGTGACAACACATCGTCCCTGTCAAATCGATAATTAAAATGAAGTTGCCGATTTAACATTTCTTTTCACTGCATTTCTGCATCAAGACTGCCGATATTAAAATGAAAAGCCAAACTGAAAAAATAAAATGCAAACACAATTTTTACAAAGCTTGTTATTAATGTTCATGCTGTACCAGTGACACAATTCAAATTAAAATGTAAATTTAAGGTTTCATTTTCAACTTCAACCTGTATGCAAAGCCTATGCTAATCAGTGGGAGGGGCGTATTCAAGTGACATCAAGTGTTTTCAGAGCCGGAGGGCAGAAGCACGGTTTTGGTGGATGGGACAGCGTGAGTTACTAATGTATATATAAGGCTTTGCATATGGTTGAAGTTGAAAATGAAAACTGAAATAAAAGTGTCAATAAAAAATGTGGCTTTTCATTTTAATATTGGCAGTCTTGATGCAGAAATGCAGTGAAAAGAAATGTTAAATCGGCAACTTCATTTTAATTATCGATTTGACAGGGACGATGTGTTGTCACAATGAAAATGAAATCATTTCATTTTCAATTTTGGTAGATATTTTGCAAACAGTGTTTAATAATGAAATGGTTCATCTGGTTTTCATTTTCATTTTCAATTTTTATTTGATTTATTTAAAATTGGCAGGATTTACCTTAAATGTATACACACATGGTGAAAATCCAGAATGGACCCATTTCACAAGACTGTTATGACGCGTTTGACGATCACCAGCATCTTAAATCCTTGATCGTTTTTAATATATACATATTTTTTTAAACGTATGAACATTTATATATATTTATGTATGTATTGTGTCGTCTTTGCATAAAATTTCAAACAACGAATTACCGCTTGTGCGAGGCGCTTGTAATGCATTGTCTGTGAGCAGGACATTAAATTTGATGTTATTCTCTCTTCCGTCTACAGTTATCAGTCTCAAACATTTTTTTTCCCGAAAGTCTTGATAACACCATCGTGGAGTTTTTCTGTCATTATTCCAGCAAATAGGATTGTAAAAAAATTACTTGTTTTACTCTCCCATTCACTTCATTTTATTGCACACACCATTAGGATCATACATACAACAACACAATATAACATATATAAAAAAGATAATAATGGTAAACAAATAATAAAATCCACAAAGCATAATGTACAGCATTTTTACATCCAATGATTTTAAGAATTAACTAGGGATTTAAAAAAAACTATTATAATAGGCCTAAGTAATACATATCTCAGATTTTTTGCTTTTCAACAATTTCACAGTAGAAACGTAAAAAAATAATCTAAATCGATACAGAAAACTGTTAATGTGGGAGATGACTTCGCAAATTTCTGTTTGTGTATGTGAAATTTTGCCAATAAAATAAAGAGATAATAAATTCAAGACTTTTGTTGGATTTGTTTTCGCAATAAAAAAAATTATCTTTCAATGTAAAATAACTAAGTTTTGTCATTGTAAAGATATATTTTGATCCCTTTTGATCAGAAGCTGTTTACAACATTGCATTCAAAAGATACATGACAAAGGCTCTCTTTATCTGCCTTACAGAAACTACAGATGTCCGTTTCAGTGTACTTTGATAATAAAGCTTTTACTGGGTAAATTGTATGTAATATTTTTAAATGGATTTCTTTTAATTGATTGTTAATGCAGTATTTGAGTGGCGTTAACCAGGCTCTTTTCCAATTAATATCAACTATAACAGAATTGCAGAAAAATTTGCCTCTATAGGAGTCATTTTATTTTGCTCCTGAAAAATATTACGAATGTGTTTGTTATTACTCTTTTTATCAGTTAACTCAACACCATCTAAATGTAATTTTGGGTTTACGACAGACAGAGAATTACAGCAAATATGACTTCTAACAAGTTGAATAATTTTAGCTGGAATCTCTCCTATTCACTGCGCTTGAAGTTTACCAAACTATGACGACATCCGCTGCTGAGAAACCCGAGAATTTGAAAAGGATTCTATACAGAACGCGCTGTAATGACGTGAGGGTTGAACATTCTTTATTAGAATCCTTTGCTGGTAGTTCTGGTTGCTTTTATGCGGTTTGCGATGATTTTTCTATTGAAAACGTTTATCGATTTTCCGCTACAGAATGAAAGCTCAGCCTACACGCTGGACAACCGTAATCATCTAATTCCCAATCTGTATCCTCGTGCATCTGCCAGCAACACAGTGAGTTTATACTTGTGTTTATGTTTCAAATGGTATTATCTGTGTGTGTGATGGCTTTTTGAATTCAATCAGAATGCTGACAAACTATTAAAAACGACGATAGATAGTTATTTTTCTGACCAGCATCAGTCTGCTGAGTGTGTGTTTGGAACCTGCTGGACACACTCATGAATAGTGAAGTCTTATCCATCCTCAAACACTAAGTCTCTCACACACACACACACACACACACACACACACACACACACACACACACACAAGGTTATAATAATGATTGTATTATGGAGTGCTAGTCATCGGTATTTATGCTTGTGATGTATCTGTTTTTTAAAAAATCAAAGCCACCAGAAGTTGGACGACTTGTGCAACTAAAAAGATTGACACATTTGGCAGATACAAAGTGCAAGAGAGTAAAGAGCCCTCTGAGGCCGCTGATGGTCAACACAAGCCACTGCAACCTGTGAGGGTCACTGGAAGAGATTGGTGAGGGTCGCTCACTGGGAATTCCTCATTCTCAGGAAACAGTTTCAATCTCTGGTCCCCATCATGTGCAGGGTTAAACGGGTTACCCGGGCCTGTCGGCACAGGGTAGCAGCACGTTGATCAGCCCATTGAGGCTCACGTGCAGCCCCAGGCATCATAGACCTGTTATTGCTCAGTCTGGTGTGGCTGAACGCCACTTGTCCCTCTAAGAAGTTGCCGACACCAACCACGAGGGACCGCATAACTATTTAGCATGCCAGAGTCTCGTTTGTTATCGGAATCAACCAGACAAATCGCTCCACCAACTATGAATGGCCATGCACCACCCACAGAATCCAGAAAGAGCCGTCAATCTGTCAATCCTTTCCGTGTCCGGGTTGGCTGAGGTTTCCTGTGTTGAGTCAAATTAAGCCACAGGCTCCACTCCTGGTGCTGCCCTTCCGTCAATTCCTTTAAGTTTCAGCTTTGCAACCATATTCCCCCCTGGAGCCCAGAGACTCGTGGTTCCTGCAACAATGCCTGGTGGATCATGGGAATAAATGCCACCGGATAGTGGGTTGGCATCGTTTACAATCAGAACTATGATGGCATCTGATCGTCTTCGAACCTCTGACTTTTGTTCCTGGCAAATGCGTTCGGGGGTTGGTGAGGGTCACCAAAGGACAGAGTGTTGGTGAAGGTGACACTGAGGGTTGGTGAGGGTCACCAAAGTACACATAGGGTTGGTGAGGGTCACCAGAAGGCACTGAGGGTTGGTGAGGTTCACCAGAAGACACTGAGGGTTGGTGAGGGTGACCAAAGGACACAGAGGGTTGGTGAGGGTCACCAGAAGGCACTGAGGGTTGGTGAGGGTC
>CAIGQV010019081.1:5935368-5961824 GCA_903798115.1 Danio jaintianensis | reverse complement strand
GGGTCACCAGAAGGCACTGAGGGTTGGTGAGGGTCACCAAAGGACACAGAGGGTTGGTGAGGGTCACCAAAAGATACTGAGGGTTGGTGAGGGTCACCTGTAGACATTGGAATCATTGAGATTTATGAAGACACTTGTTGATGCTGATTCTGAAGCTGATTGAAATAAAGCTTGTCAACTTCAGTCAATTGGTGTCTCTCTTCATTTGTCTGTCTTCATTTAAGTTGTTAAATATTCTGCACTCAAATGTTAACATCTTTAAATGCATTTACAACTAATTAAATGTGCAGAACATAGCACCATAAACCTGACAAGTTAACAGCAACTCACTGCCTTTATAGTTTTTTAAAGTGCGCTAACTTGAATGTGTAAAGCTTTCTATCTTGATCATATTTTGATTACCTTTTAATATTTGGATGAGTTTTACACGTTTAATGTAATAAATCATGGTTAAATGTCATAAAACAAAGAGGACAAATTGAATAAATGATTAATAAAGCAAGTCTGGCTCCAGGGTCAAATCACTGAGGGTGCTTCTGGAAGTAGAGAGGAGATAATAATCTCCATCATTTTAAACCAGTTAAAAATCCTGGAATGAACGAGACGGCAATTAATTGACTTTATTTAAAAGTGAGTATAAACACATTAAAAAATGATCAAAATGTATCATAAAAGTAAATCACTGATGATAATTAAATACTTAATGTATAATTTTATGCAACTCTGTTTACATTTCTCTATAAACACTGTTGTCTCAAACTGACAATGTTTTCTGAGCGTAAAACATCTGAAAGGAATGAATAAACTGGCACATGATCATATGGAGAGAAGAAAAATTAAAGTTCACATTACGAGTTTGAATGTTTTATATGTAAATACTATGAACACTTCTTTAAGTAACTGATTTCAATATTAGCAGCCTACAGAGCAACCAAAAACAGGTCATTAACACTAATTTAGTCAATTTAACAGTGTGTGTTGTTACTGGTCGGTGCCTGCAGATAAATCGTTCCATTTTCTCCCTAATTTTGAACCATAGACTGCAGAGCTGGGAGTATAAGGTGAGCCATGAACCGGTGAGAGGAGGCTGGACATCCAGTCTACACAAGCAGAAACACTGCCTTCAGTGCTGACCTTCATAAATGCCATCTCACACACCAAAGCTTCACATCACACACCTGCAGAGGAAGACACAAAGAGAAAAGATGTTTCAGTTTTTAACCCCATAACTGTCACCTAGGGGCGTTTTTCAGTACTTATTTAATATGATTTAAAGGGACAGTTCAATATAACTGGCTGCTTCAGCTTATAAAAAAAATAAAATAAGGCGGCAAAGTATACTCTTCAGTCTTCTTTACAAGTCAATATTTAATCACCGGAGATGACATTAACAATTAACACTGGACTAAAAACTGAGACTACCCACAAGTCTGTTAGATTCCTGCAGCATTACGCTCGTCTGTGGGGGAGAGAGTCCATGTGTGCACTCAGTTTCATCTCATTCTCCAGAATCTGCACCAGCTGCTGCACAGACGGCAGGTGTCCCGACTGAAGCTTTGACCATACAGGCACATCTGGGAGCACACTGATGGATTAGTTCAACCAGATTTCTCATGCCATGACATGTATACATGTGATATGTCATACTGCACATAGTAAACACACACCCTGACCTGTCACTGAAGAGAAGATATTGGTGAACAAGGTCGTTTTTACAGTGTACAAAAGTGTTCTTAGAGCATCATATAATTGAATATCTCCTATTGAATATCCTCTAAAACAGAGATGCCCAAAGTAGGGCCCGTGGGCCAAAGTTGGCACATTGTAACCTTTGATTTGGCCCACCATCCCATCTGAGAAGAGAATGAGAACGATGGAGAGGGTTGGGACGAATGCCTTTAAAAGAGATCGTCATTTCTAATTTGACGTAACCTTTTTTTGTATGTTTGTTTGTTTTATTGCTGAGCTACAAAAAAACTAACTGAAATTAAATGTTTCAATTAAATGTTGTAAATGAATAGATTTTTTTTTTTTAATGTAAATAATGTCACTCGACGGATAGAGGACTATGCAGAAGACATCGGCAAGCAAATCAAGGCAAAAACCAGTGTAACTCCATTCTGTCATAAATGAGATTGTTTTTGTTTTTACTCTAATAAGTTCATTACAAAATGTAAAACAAATGTTGCTGTATTAGTTACTATAAAGCAATGTTTTCTAGTTATTTTTTTATATTATTAAATAAATTAGGAAATGACCTTCGGCCCACTAGCCTCAATCAAGTTTAAGTTTCGGCCCTTCATAAGTTTAAGTTTGGGCACCCCTGCTCTAAAATATCCTCATTTGTGTTCTGTGATTGGAATGACAAGAGGGTGCGTGAGGAAAATAATTTTGTAGATTTTTGAGTTAACTGTACCTTTAACACAAATACAACAAAGTGATAAACATCAAGTAGTATTAATTTGTGTGAAATCTTTGACCTGCACACAATCAATGATCAGTAAACACAATCAGTCTTGAAATCAGCAAACTAAAGGTGGCTTAACTTGACCAGTCTTACCATTAAGGGTGACTTCGAAGGCACCAGTGGACATGCACTGGTTTTCAATCATGTTGCTGAGGAAGAACACCATCGTGCAGGCGTATATCTTTATGGAAACAAAACAAGCTGAGGTCACAATCCCATTAAGTAGGAAACTGGACTAAACACAAGTACTGCCATTTCTGAATCACTAGGAACACCAAACAGTACTACGTTAATAATATTTACAGGTTACCCATAAACTCACTGTATGCAAGTGGTTGACCAAACAGAAAGTCATTTGTTGACACAGCACTGCCATATTAATCAATGAACAAAGAGCTCAGTTCCATTACATTGTTACATATATATATAAATCAACTCTCTACACAATTTGACAAATATTGCAGCTGTTGGACAACATAATGGACTTTTGAGGCTTTTTTAGTCGAGAATGTAGTCGTTTAGATTGCAGCTACGCAGTTTATTGATAGTGCCAATTTGAAATTATGTTTTCATAAATTCAGGACTTTCAGCGCGTCGGTGGCCATCAGCCTGTCATATTGCCCGTCGTGAGCACTCCTCTGATGGCTACTAATTCAAAAGTATCGTGGGTGTCTTTATTTTAGTCTACTGTGAAATGTTATTTGTTTAGGCTATATCTAAAGGCAGTATTTTGGTCACAGTCATCTGTTATTTACTCCAGAGCAAATAGATTTGACTGCAATGTTAAGTTTAGCTTAATGCTGAATGAAAACTTGGTTGTTATTCTTTTGACTGATTTACTTGTCTTTATATTGTTGTTTGTTAAATGGTATTGATCAATCAATTAATTTCATATAAACTGCAGTATTTAATAAAAAATATTTTTGTAGTACAAATTTTGTAGTAATTTAGCAAAGAAATTGACGTTACACTGTTCCGCCACAAGATGGCAACAGAGACCGCATAATAGGTCGAGGGATACAAATGTTTTTCTGAGTGGAAATTTAAAACAAAACTTGAACAAATCATTATAGAACTGGTAAGTGACATTCTAAGTCGATCTCTCTCTTTTGTATTTTATATTGCCACCAGTGCCGATATAGAGTCATATCGCACTGCTATGAGTGTAATATTGCTCATATAAAACATTTTTATATATTGTATTAGATCTTTAGTAATAAGACTAAATCTCAGTCACTAACTATCTATGAACATTTTGACAAACAAATCAACAACTTTCACAATACAGTTTTAAATATTAGTTTATGAAAATAACACAGAGCAGATTTATAAATGTGCTAAGATTAAATCATAAAGAGCAATCAGGTTGAGTGTAAAGTCCTCATATGCAGATTGATTGGACATGTTTTATGCAAATGACTAAGCTCAGTGAAGTAGTTACTAATTTAAGGTAAAATAAATAAACACACACAAGTAAAATGATATAGTATTCATACCAGGTCAGTAGTTGGAAATGACAAAGCATTAGAACAGCTTGTTTGTAACCATTAAACCTATTAATCCAGTCCCTTACGGTTTCACTCAGAATCTATTGCACATTGTGTAACCCTTGTGCATCCATAAGGACATCTTTGTCTTTTTTTTTTTTATAATTTTGCCTGTGTTGATTCCATCTGCATAAATTGTCCCAGGCATGTATTTGAATGCATTTTGTATGTATTTTTGTATTTGAATTCACCCTCATTTCTTTTACAAAACATTTTTTACACTTGATACAAAAAAAAGTTCCTTTCAGGGCTTTCGGGACAAAAGTGTCCTCATTGAAACCCATTAAAACTGCAATTTTACACCCCAGTGCCAATTGACTATAAAATGGTGTAATATTTGTTAACAGGCTTTCATTCTGTTGGCACAGCTTCAAAATTTTAAATTGTAAGACAAATGTGACTAGATGGTGCCATTTCTTCAAGTCTGGCATATAAAGAAAACATTCGCTTTTTTCCTGTTTATTTGATAAGTTATGCAGTCATAATTGTGTGTGTGTTTGTATTGGTACGGATGTTAGAGTGTGGTTTGAATGTGTTCATTGAAAGGAAAAAAATTACATTGTAGTGGAAATCCCTCCCCATGCCAAAAATTAATGAATGGTAATTATGGTGGTTTGGTAATTATGACTAGAAATGATGCTGGTGAAAAAAAAAAAAAAAAAAAAAAAAAGTCAGTGAAAGTAGAAAAATATATTAATAAATGATATTTTTATGATCTTTCTGGACAATGACATTTTTGTCCTTTTTGGCCCTCTAACAAACTTTTTTATTGGCATGCACAAGCAGGGTTTCTGCAGGTTTCACAAAGTCAAATTTAAGACTTTTTAAGACCATTATGAATGAAATTTCAGACTTATAAAACTTTTGTATATTATATTATAACTCGTTACTTCTTAGCCAGATGTTTTAAATAAATTGTCAAAACAAGCAGACCCGAGTTGTATACATACAACTACAAATACATTTTTCAATAAAACATATCTTTAAAACTATAATAAACTAAATGTATGAACAATAGTCTGTCCAGGTCAGTGACCTCACCATATATGGACAATAAATACACAGAGAACTTTTAAACAAATATTATTGTATGGACTATAATTAAACCATATTGTAAATAGAGTTATTAATAGAGTTTTGTGAAAAGTTCTAGAGAGATAGATTGTTGGTGATTGGATGCATGTTGGGTAGCTTTTCATCGACATAGGAAAATTAAGACCTGTTTACAATTATTTAAGACCTACAAGACTAAAAAAAGTTTTTAAAATTTAAGACATTTTAAGACTTTTTAAGACCTGTATGAAATATGATATGCATCCCATTTGATCAGATTGAAGCATAAATGAACAGGGGCAAATACGAAGGTAGGAGTAGGAAAATAATTATTGATAAGACAATACATATTAGACACCCCTAAATGTGACATTTGTGAACAGAAATAATCATGCGGTCCATAATGTCCCTTCACTGACCTTATTTTCTTGTGCCCAAAGCCAGATTCCTGGAGTCTCAATATGTAAATATGTGAAAGGGTTCTTGCCCAGGATAATTAAGCCAATCACGACAAGTTTGAAGACAGAGAGGAAGGAAGCAATGTGCCTGAAAAGAAATAAAGTTATTAATAGGGGTGTAACAGATCACGGTTGATCCATGATTCGTACGGCTCACAACCCATGGTTCGGAACACACGTGATCACACCATTCAAATCACATGTATAAAAGCATTTAGTTGTGGTAGGTTATTTGGGATGAGGTGAGTTTCTTAGGTTATTAAAGGCGTTTTCTGTCACTACTTGCTTAGCCTGCATTAATGCATTCAGTATAAGCTGCAGGATTAATCATTAAAAGATTGGGATCTCAACACCCACGCAACATAAATTATAAATGATGGTGATTTGCATATGTTTATTAATCCTTCGAATTGCTGCATTCAAATCTGAAAACGCTTTAGTCTTTTGAGTTAGCTATGAAGTTACAAACAGTCAAATAACACAGAAGTACTGGGATAACAGTTTATAGTTTAGATAGAACCACTGATGTTTATGGTAAAGATTAAAATCACCATCATATGCATTTAGCTTGACGCTCAAAAATGAAAGTTGTAGGCAGCAATTACATTATTTAACCAATAGTTGGCGACAACCAGCCATCAAAACTACGGCACTGAATAATTCTTCAAAAATGATCCATCTAGCAATGAACCATGAAGTTTTATAAGTGAATAACTGAAACATTTATTGAAAATGGGACTAAAAATAAATATGGGTTGTACAAATTATAATGTTAGATTTATACATTTAGCGTAATCAGTAGTAACAGTGAAATTTTCACAGTACTGAATATTTTACAATTTATTTTTATTCAGCTGATTATTTCTTCATTTTATTTTTAATAAAATTACAGGTTCTAAGTTCTGTTTGTTAAAACCAAAAGTTTCTTGCAGTACAGAGTTTGTAATAAATGGAAAGCAAATTACATTTGTCTCCTCCCCTTTTTGGCTGATCCGAAAAATGGTTTGATCAGTGACTAAAAAACCATAATGTGATCCAAACCGTGAGATTTGTGATCCTTTACACCACTAGTTATTAATAATAGTCTCTGACATAGTTAACATGCATCTTAGGTTAAAAAAACATCAAATAAACCATAATTTGATCATAACATTCACTTCATGTTTTCCCAGTACTGGGTTGCAGCTGGAAGGGCAGCCGCTGTGTAAAAGATATGCCAGAATAGTTGGTGGTTCATTCAGCTGTGGTGACCCCTTATAAATAAGGGACTAAGCCAAAAGAAAATGAATGAATGAATTCACTTTATGTCACCTGATTTCTCAAGCAATTAGTTTAAAGATTGAACATTCTTTCAAAATCCCTTCTTCCTCAATCATTCTCTGCTCTGATTGGTCAGATGGCCCAGTCTGGTCTACAGCGCATGTTAGAAACGAAACCTGTATTACCATATCCCAAAGCTTATTATGAAACATTAGGCAAGCATGATGCAAACTGGACATTTCCTAATGATTATTTGTTTTTGGGAAATAATAACCAATCGCATACCTTTCTGTTAAGCTTATGAACTCAATGGCCAATAAGAAGCATTTAGATGTCACCAATAAAAATGCAGTCACTTCGTTAAGTGTGCAAACTAACTGATTAAATTCTACTCCCTCAGGAAATCCCTCATCATAAACAACAAAGTTTACGTATTATACAAGATTGAGAATAATCTGAATGCTATAATGGGGGTTTTCCTAAAAGTGCATAAGTCATACTAAAATAAATGATTCTTCTCAAACCGCCCAAACCAAAGAAATATTTGAGGGGAGACGTTGTTCAAGGTTCAAGCCAGTATAACTACACTGACATTACACTGTCATTATTCAAATTAATCTACATAGAAAAGAAACTGTAATTAACGACTTAGTTCTGAAATTGATTCTGAACTCCTGAAACAAATGAAATGCAAATATATATATATTTTTTAAATGGGGCACCTTAAAGTCATCGTCAAAAGACTATCACTGAATTTCTAATTGTTTTTGCATTGTCTACATCAAAAAAAAGTCATAAATGCCATTGTTTGTTTTTTTTTGCTATTTTTTAATTGAGATTGATTTAGGGCAGCACTGTGGCTCAGAGGTTAGAACTGTCGCCTCACAGCAAGAAGGTCACTGGTTTAAGTCCCGGCTGGACCAGTTTGGCGTTTCTGTGTGGAGTTTGCATGTTCTCCCCGTGTTGGCGTGGGTTTCCTCCGGGTGCTCCGGTTTCCCCCATTGGGAATTGGATGATATAAATTGGCCGTAGTGTATGAGCACATGTGTGAATGAGTGTATGGGTGTTTCCCAGTACTGGGTTACGGCTGGAGGGACATCCACTGCATAAAACATATGCCGGAATAGTTGGCGGTTCATTCCGCTGTGGCGACCCCTGATAAATAAGGGACTAAGCCGAAAGAAAATGAATGAATGAATGAATGAATGATGGGACAATATTTGGTAGAGATCCCATTATTTAAAAATCTGGAATCTGAGGGTTAAAAAAAATCTAAATAATGAAAAATAATGTCCAAATTTAGTGCTTGAAATTCACGTTACTAAACAAAAAATGTGTTTTAATATTTTCAGAAATGTACAAAATATCTTCAGGGATCCTGATATTTACCTAATATTCTAATGATTTTTGGCATAAAAGAAAAATTGAAAACTTTGACCCATTCAATGTAATTTAGTCTATTCCTACAAATATACCCTTGCAACATAAGCCTGGTTTTGTGTTCCAAGATCACGTCAATAAACTCACCTGTATAAAGGTTGTGGCAGGAAATTTTCTCCCTCGATGCGGATGTCTGGGTACCTCTGGGTGAGAACCCGAGTGTACTCTTCAAACACCCGCCGGTACCCTCAGGAAACACTGCAAATTGAGAGACTTTGTACTTAAGAAATTGTCCAATAAAAATACACCTAATAAAAAAAGCTGTTAGCCAACTGCAAATTGTTATAGCAGTTTATATAATACTAAGCTATTTTACATATGCAAAGATCTCTATTAACTCCTTGTGTCCTATACATATAAAATACTAGTTTACCCATAAATTATATAAAATCCAAATGTTAAAGTTTTTTTTTTTGTTCCTTCTGTAAGACCAAATGTCCCATTTGGGTGAAGTGTGTTTTATATTTGCACATTCGTTCATTTTCGAACAGTGACAACTTCTGACACGGTCTCTATATTGTTTATTACGCTACGGTGAATATTCGGTCTGAAATTGCATTTCAGTATGACATCAAAACAACATTCAAGAGTTCACACTTAGCTGATGGCTGATAATAAAGCGTGTCTGGTATGCTGCCCCGGGAGAGAGCCCTGAGGTTATAAGATCCTCCAGCCTGTTTGCAGGGTGAGAGGGGAGTTTGAGCTCAGGTAGATCTCGAGAACTCCCCTGCTGGTTATGGCTAAAGACAAATTAGGGATTGCTATGGAGAGATATACTGCTGGCTAAGAGCTCATCTATGGTGCCAATTTGGTTTGGTCAATTCACTTATGTCACATGTCTTTGGACGGTGGGAGGAAACCGGGGAGCCCGGGGGAAAGCACGGGGAGAACATGTAAACTCCGCACAAAAACGTCGACTGGCCTGGTAAAGACTTGAGCCAGTGACATTCCTGATGTGAGGCAACAGTGCTAACCACTGGGTCGCCATGCAGCACTATCCAGGAAAAGGGGGGAGGAAAAGTAGAGGTGATTCTTCAAGACGAAGATAACTGAGGTAAGAAACTTGACTTAGGAATCGTCTGATTGGTGAATCGTGTGTTAGTTATTGCGGGACCAGCCGTGGTCAATCATTAAACAGGTGATCCTCTCAAAATTAGTTTATAAATAAACTTCACTTAGCACAAGTTAATTGACTGTGAACAATGTTGTACTTTGAGATTTATAGGCTGCTAATATTATTTTACTGTTTAGAATTTGCAAAGAACACTTTTCTGAACTTATATTATTACGGAGAATGTCTGAGTGTGCGAATATAAAACCAAGTTTAGCTCAATATGTCGCACTACATACACTATATGAAAATTACTACACGGTACGTTAAAGTTAAACGGTACATTTCATGATAAAATACAACTTTATCTTCAAATAATATAAATTCCAAACGATATTAAAGTTTTTTCTTTGATCTGTAACGGTTAAGTCTAATAAAAGTGATTTAAGAGTAATGTCAAATGAAACATAAAAAAGATTAAGGTAAAGTTGGTTTTATATTCGCACATTCGTTCAGTGACAACTTGTGACACGGTCCCTACATTGTTTACCATGGTATGTTGAATATTCGGTCAGAAATAGCATGTAAGAATGACTTTTAAACAACATTAGCACTATTTAATTGACTTTGAACAATGTTGTACTTTGATAGTCATTGGCTGCTAATATGATTCCACTATTTAGAATTTGCCAAGAATACTTTCCTGAAATTATATGATTAAGTAGAAAGTCTTAATGTGTGAATATAAAACCAACTTTACCTAAAAAAGTACTGTTGCGTTATTGAGTGATAGGCACAGAAAGGAATAGGAAACGTATGCTACAATTCTAGTTTAAAGTATTTATATGACACAATAATGCCATTTTTAATTAAATTAGTTGCGTTATCAACACATATGATCAGCACACGAACTGACAGGAAACGGAAAACCATTCTGTTGCTCACCAAATCTGAAACTTCAGCAGTGGCATTCCGGTATATTGCATTTTCATCTTTTTAATGCTGTCATTGTCGGCTGTGGCATGATATACTGACAGCACACACACCAGTAATAGATATGAACACCGCGTTTCCATCCCTCACTCTCCGCTCGCGAAAACTCTGCTGTCCTTACCGGAAGCTCACAGAGAATAAATACTTTGCATGACAAATTAAAAGTTCCAGTTCCCGAGTGCTGAAAAAGTAATATTATGTCGGCTGCATTACATGCCAATGGTTTTTAATCTTTTATTTTTGACTTATAACCAAAAAAGGACATCTAAAATCTGTAATGTGACAAGGTGTACAGTAAAAAAAAAAAAAATATATATATAAACAGAACTAAGTTTTTATAAGCCGTCGATTAAAAAAAAAATTCTGAAGACACTCATTACGAAAATTAACCATAGTTTTCTATAGTAAACCTGTAGTAATTATGACTGTAGTAACCATGTTTTTTTTTGGTGCGTACTGTGGTTTTAAAAACCATGGTTTTACTATAGTAATATTGTAATAATACTATAACACTGTAGGAACCATGTTTTTTGGTGCAAACATTGGATTGCTATAGTGATCGTAACTACATTTTTACTCAAATATAATTGTGATAAAACACTGCAATGCAGTGGTAAAAAGGTTTTCAATCAAACATGTACGTACAATATAAACAAAAAACTAATATCTAAATTCACTGTAGTAAAACTATGCTTCAATTTATAGTTACTGTGGTTTTACTTCTAATTTCATAGCAAAACCATAGTTCATTTTGTAGGTACTTTGGGTTTACTTCTAATGCAGTAGTAAAACTCTAGTTCATCTTGTGGCTACTATGGTTTTATGACAAAAACCATAGTTTAACTATGGTTGGTTACTACAATAAAATAATAAATTTTTGTAAAGCCACTGTGACATTATAGCCTATATTTAATTTATATACATTATAAAAAATAAAACAAATCCAGAAATGCTATAATAGGCTACACAAAAACACCCTTTCATTCACGAAATTTAACAATCAAAAATAGCCTAGCACACCAAAATAGTGCAACGTGAAAATGATGTTAATACATAAAACATCTTACAAAAGTTTCAGTATAGTCTGGTTTCTCGTTGTATGCCAAATACTGTTTTGTAGCTAAAGAAAATATACAGTTAGTTTTTGCACAGCATTTCTTTTTTTTTTCCGGTTTTTAAGAATGGACTGTTAATTTAGTCTTAATGTTAATTAATCTTAATTACTGTGTATTTGGTTAAAACATATGCCACAATATTTTCCCATTTACATACAAAGGTTATTTTTTTAACCATTCTCTTACTCAAACCATCCAGGCAAATAAATTCACTAGTATCAACCAGATTCAATGATAAAATAGAAGAAAAATTTGAGCCAAAACAATTCACTAGAATTGAAATTTTTACAGTGATGTGTGTGTGTGTCCCTGAACACTGTGTCCCGGGATTTTAATCCATACATACATTTCATTCCATAATACAGCAAAACACCAATTTACAGTAGGAATAAGTCACCTTTTATTGAGTAAAAATCAGACATGAAGACGTGCAGACTAAAAACCAGTGTAACAAAGTCACCATGATCCAAAAAAAAAAAAAAAAAGTCTGCATCCCCTGTAAAAAAATATGATCTATTTCCAGACAAACCAATTTTCTTCACCAGTAGAGCCTCTCTATAATTAATTCATGAACCTGTGCAAAGTATCCGTCGTTCCTGAAAATCTCTCTTTTTTTTTTAATGTAACTAGTGATTTCCCACCGTCTGAAAAAGGTTGCTTTTATAAATCAAAGCATTTCTCATATTACTTCAACATTGAACCCATCTTTACACTGTAAATATGTAGCTTCGCATCCTTTCCACGTTTAAAACTAAAACTTCAAATTAACACAAGAGAAATCAAATGAATAAAACAGACGACTAGGTCAACGTTGACCACTTGAACTGAACACAAGCACACTCGCAGCCTCGACAAACAGGAAAACACTCAGCGTCTGTGGCGGCTGTGGCTTGAATGGCTGCTGCTGTGGTGTTTGCTTTTATGAGAGCGTTCATATGACCGTGAGCGTTCCCGCCGGTCGCGGTGATGGCCGCCGCCGCTGCTGCGCTCGTGTTTGTGCTTCTTCGCCAGATCTGAGGAGCCTCTGTCCCG
This sequence comes from Danio jaintianensis, assembly GCA_903798115.1. NCBI lineage: Eukaryota > Metazoa > Chordata > Actinopteri > Cypriniformes > Danionidae > Danio > Danio jaintianensis. The sequence continues at coordinate 5,949,408 of CAIGQV010019081.1, read as the reverse complement.
CTCGCGTTCTCGCTCTCTGTCCCGCTCGCGAGGTTTGCTGGTGGATCGAGAGCGGCTGCGGGACCGTTTCCTCTTGTGGCTGTGTCTGCTGTGCTGGTGCAGGTCATCCGAACGCTGCTTTGACTTTAAGTGTGGCAGTAGGGGAGATGGAGGGCCGTGGTTGGTGTGCCGGCGGGGAGATGGGCTGCGGCTGTGAGAGCGGCTCCGTGAGCGAGAGCTGTAAGTGCCTGAGTGACTGTGTCTGTTATTATAACTACAGAAAAAAACACATTGTTTTTAAAGTACAAACACCAAACGAATGCGGATGATACACAGGGCAACTTTTTGAGCACTGTTATTGGGCAACTTTGGGAAATGATGCCATAAATGGGTAACCAGGTGTGACACTAATTAGAGCAATGGGTTACATATACAATATTGTGGTCAATTTTTAATAGGACAGTTGCCAAGCATCATCATTCTCCAAAACTGCCCGACAACAATGCTCAAAAAGTTCCCGTGTGTATCATCAGCATCAAAGAGCTTATAGGAGAGGACTCACTACAAATGCTACTTACTGTCTTCTGGGAGAACGTGATCTGGTCCGGGATCTCGTTCTAGAGCGAGAACGACTAGCACTTCTACTGTTGCGACCGAATTTACTGTCCTTCCTGAGACTGAGGAAAACAAAAGGAGAATGTTCAATCAATGCCCTTAATGCAAAGTTCACAATGCATGATTTTCTGTATTGTCAGGCTGTCGTTGTTTTCACACTGCATGACTATCTGGGGTTGCACTCAGTTGTGTTTACACTGTGTGATGGATCGGCGAGAGGAGGTTACACATTGCAACAGGAAGACAACTCTGGCCCACAAACTACGTTTCATAACAAAACGCATGATTTTGCAAAGTACGATGCAATCCTGTATTAACATCTATGTTGATCCTGGAACATCATTTTTGTTTGAAAACGTAATCCATACCTATTCTCTACCCCTAAACCCAACCATAACTGTAAATTATTCCCAAAATCAGAGGGGAATAATAGTTGGATAACAATGTAGAAGCGCATAAACCTAACCGTAAGCCTAAACTTAACATAAATGGTAAATGTATCCCTTAATTCTGATTGGAATGTTGTTCCAGGATCAATATAGATGCTAATCCAGGAACGTGTCCTACTTGGTAAAATCAGGTTGGCACAGTTGTGGTACATCTTAGATTAAACAACAAAAAGACAGGGGTTCTCCTTTCCCAAAAAGAGAGAGGAGGACAGCCATGTTTCCTGATATTGTGGATTTTGAACAGGTGGATATGTAGCATGACAAATATTTCACAGGTGTCGGGTGTTTCTCTTTGATAATTCACAATGTGTGAATATCATTCGCATGAAAACACAGACTTGCTACTGATTTTAGGCATTTGTCTGCAATTTTACATAACCTGTTTCACCAAAGTGAAAAATTGGGGCTAATATCATGCAGTGGGAGCACAGCATTAGTTACCTAAAATATATTTCATATACAGAGTCACATTTGTCAGACACTCACCCATTGTGTGGGCTCTTAGAGCCCTGAGGCCGATCTTCTTGTTCTTTTTTCATTGCCTTGAGCGTTTGAGGGTTGGGGGACTTCTCATCGGTTTTCATTATATTAGGTGAACCTGGCAGGAAGAAATCAATTGTGTTATTTTTTTTCCTTTGATTCACAGCTTTAGATTTTAAGGGAATAGTATGGGCAAAATAAAAACTGACTCATTCATTCACCTTGGTACTGTTCTAATGCATATGCCCTTTGTTTTAAAAGCAACAAATGGAAACTTGCATTTTCCCTTAAAGGGCACCTATGATGAAAATCATCTTTTTTAAGCTGTTTGGACAGAACTGTGTGTAAGTATAGTGTGTCCACAGTCATATTGGAGTGATATAAAGACAATAAGTCTCTCTTTTTTTTAATTTCCTGATGTTAAAATAGCATCCAAATCCCTCCCATTTTGAGGCCGACCGCAACTTGACGTAGGAGTGTGGTTTCCCCGCTCACCGAATTGATTGTCAGCTGCGTATTAACATGTCTCCGTAGTTACGCATATAATCATATCAACAAGACAGGACGTGCTCAACTGGGATTAAAAGATCTCTTCAGTTCGCTAGGATCATCAATCATCATCAAATGTGATCAAGAGCATTTTTAAAACAGTGCATGTTTGTAATGAATTACAGCGATTTACTTCAGCTTTACTTTATCACCACAGCCGTGTGTCAGTACAATTATAAAAGAAGACGCTTCAATCCTGGGTTGTGGACGTTAAATCAGGTTTATTTTGTACATTAACATAACGGATATCCATACAGCAGTGGATATTAATGTGTATCCTGTCACATTTGCAGTGCAAAAACTAAAGTGCAAAGCTAAACGCGGCGCTGTCTGTGTGTGTGTACGCGTGCGTGTGTGTGTGCGAACTTTGTAACGACATTGTGTGTGACTCATCGTTGCAACTCCACAACAAATACATCAAATAATCATTGGGAAAGTTCTTACTGTGATATTTCTCACAAACGTTACGTGAGATCTGCTTCCTTCATGTCTGTCTGTTATCTGAGGCAGCCGAGGGCTGAGATTGAGGCACACTGACAGGCACGTGGAAACGGTGGGCGGGGAGGACTAGCATTAAAGGCACAGTCCACCAAAACAGCTACAAGATGCTAAGAGCTAAAAATTACAAACTTCTGAAAGGTATAATAAATAATCTGATGGGTGTTTTAAGCTGAAACTTTACAGACACATTCTGGAGACACAAAAGACTTATATTAAATCTGGAAAAAGGGGTAAACTAGGTGCCCTTTAAATTTGCAATTCTCCCTAAATACAACCGCTTTAGTATTTTTGGGTTTTGTTTCCACTAAACTCTAACATACATCCCCAGAACACTTGGAATGTATACAACACGTGCCACATGGGACAATTCTTTGATATATTGGTCTTTTTTTATTATTATTAATTTTTCGGGGTTTTCACCTTTAATTTATAGGACAGTAGAGAGTATTGACAGGAAAGCGTGGGGAGCAGAGAGTGGGAAAGGATTTGCATAAGACCTCGAGGCGGAATCGAACTCTGGTCGCCGTGAACACCGGAGTGCCATGTGTCGTCGACACACTAACCACTATGCCATTGGCATCGACTTATATTGGCCTATTTCACTCCCACTGTCCTTTTACAAAATACACTGAAGTGATCAAGGAACAATTATGAAGTGGTATAAAATGGTCCAAAAAATTAATTTTCTCCATTCAAAATCTTCTAAAGACATACAATAGCTTTATGGTGAGACCAATATTAAACATAAATTAGATGCACAATTAGACCACTGCTCACATATGCATTGCACACCATGTTAAAGTACAACAATTAAATGCATATTTTTGAAAAGCCATGTATACAAGTACAATTTGGGCTTTACATTCAATGTTTGGAAAAACATAAGGATTTCCCGCCCAATTGGGCGGTTTTGAATTTGATTGTGCGGGTAAAAAATGGCATAGGCGGGTTGACAAAATTTGGCCGGTTTTGAAACGTAACTTTTATATGCAACTTATTTAACAAAACATAATTGTGTGCTCCTACTCCATTCAGTTAGTAGTGACCAGTGCATAGCGCAAGCCGCGTGGGCCCACCCGCATTTACACCCCATTTCTAAAGTAAAACATACTCTAACATTAAGTGCAGTGTGTGGGTGAGAGGGGGGCAGTGTTTTGATGAGACCTGGTTATGTTGTGGTTCTGTGACTGCTTGTGTTCGTTGCTGTATGGTTAAAAATTATGACAGTTAAAGTAGGTTAGTTTCGATTTATTCATTCATTTTCTTTTCGGCTTAGTCCCTTTATTAATCAGGGGTCGCCACAGCGGAATGAACCGCCAACTTATATATTTTGGGCGTTTTGGACAGCTTTTGGGCTGGAAAAGGTCAGCTATATCTGGCAACAGTGGTCATTCTAAATATTTTGTGTCAGAAAACGTGAGTGTTTGAAAAAAGTCATGTGTTTGAAACGTGAAAGTAAATAATGCTTAAATGTAGAAAAAAATTATGTATAAAGAAATAATAAGCCATCTTTACAACAAAAAAGTATAAAGACGAAGTGGTAACTTACATGGTTTGGATCCAGGAGAGAATCCACCCAATGTACAGAGAGCTGGGGTGCCATCTGGATTCAGTCCTTTGGCCTTCAGTTTGGCTTCCTGTATCGCCACCTTTCGCTTGTCCACTTCCTTTTCCAGCAAATCATAATTTGGCTGGAAAACAAAAACAAATGAAAAATCATACACAAACACTAAATATAAAAGAATTAAGACCTGCTAACTCTAGGAATTTTCATAGCGTAAACTGAAATGTGTGTCTTGAACTGAGGACACAAGTTATTCAAAGGATGCCCAAAGTTATTCAAAGTATGCCCAAATAAGTGTCACAGGATCACCGAAAATGCATCCTAATACCAGGATGATACTGGGCCTAAAGCAAAAGTGAGGTGAAACAAATCTAACCTTTCTTCTTGTGTACAACTTTAACGTGGTTGTACATATATCTTTGATCTCTTCCTCCGTGGCACCAAACAGCAGGTACCAATTTGGCCGAGAGGGTAACAATATCTGAGAAACAGACCGACATTAACACAAGATCTTAAGGATGAAGAAAGAAAGGTGATGGAGGTTTTTGTACCTGAAGCACTCGTGCAGCGAGGTAAATGCAGGCACAGGCGATGGTCTCAGCTTGAAATCTCACAAACACATTAGTGCGAAGGCTGTCGTTCATGTAGTTCCTGCAATACACAAGGTGAACCACAACATTGCCATTTCCTGTAACTCCACCTGCATGTACGAGGTTTGAAACACAATGCAAAAACATTTAAATATAGAAATGGAGGCTTTGGTTTAACTTTGTCCTTTTCCTGCCTCACGTTCCTGTTTTTGTACAAGTATTAAGGCAGGCATGCGGTGTGAACAGGCACTCGCATGTGTTCAGCGCACTCATGTACACACTGGAAAGCTCATGGGAGGACATTTGTTTAATTACACTGAAAGCATGCAACATTACTCAATCCATTTTTTCTAAATCCTATTTAAAGGAATAGAACACCCAATAATGGTCATTTACTCACCCTTCACTTGGTTCAAAACCTATTTGAGTTTCTTTTTTCTGTTGAAAGCAAAAGAAGATATTAGGGAATATGCTGGTTGCTGTGACTCATTGACTTCCATGGAATTGTTTTGATGAGTTAATAAGTGCCAGCAAACAGAATTATTCAAAACATCTTTTGTGTGCAACAGAAGAAAGAAACTCAAAACTACATGAGGGAGATACTGTTTTGGGTGAACTATCCCTTATAAAATAAGCTGATGAAAGTGTAAAATGGAGAGAAAGAGCTATTTTAATGCGGCAAGTGTTGTAGCCAAAGACTGCATGCAACTTGAAACACTAAACAGCATGCATAACCAGCGGGACTGGGAGCAGCTGCCATGGGTATGGACAAACACACGTCACCTATAGCACAAGACTAGAGGAGACTTTCAGACAAACAAAAAATTGTAACTTCAGCTTTGAATGACTGCCAGATATGGAATGCAAAGCTCTCTGAAAAAGCAAATGCTATGTGTAAAAAAAAAAAAAAAAACTACATTAACGCACATTATGATGCAACAGCAACACTCGTTTGATTTAGATTAAAAAGCTGAACTTCAAACAAGTCGTTCAAGTTGCAGTTCCTGTAAGACACAATGCCTCACAGCAAATTATTGTGATAACAGCTGCATATATATAAAGATACAGATCACTTAAAATGGAAACTGTCATTTACTCACCCTTTCTGAACACATGACACTATACTCAGTGGAACACAAATAGGGAAAATTATCATCAATGTTTAAGCACCCCCACTCAACAATGAAAGCATATGATGAACAAGGCTATATATATATATATATATATATATATATATATATATATGCTTGTCTGTCACAATGTTTTTGTTTCTGTCAGCTTTGCATTTCATTAAAGAATTAATAAGTGATTATAACTCAGAACAATGTTTTGTTTAAAATTTTATGTTTTATGGCAAGTGACTGTGTAATAAGCAGCATGAAGTACATCCAGGCAGTTGTATTTGCAGAATAAAGGCCTTCAGTCTTATACAACAGTGCTCCACTTTGCATAAAGCTGCCGATAAGCCTTTTGGGCTTTATTCAGTAGCTATGTTTCTATCCAAAGATAGGAATTAAATTTATGCGCAAAACTGGAATATCGCATAAACGATTTGCGAATAAAGCAGCGTTTCCATCTAACAAGTCAAGGAGAACAAAATCCTCACTTCCTGATTAACTGGTGCCAAATATCAAAAATAAAAATGGAATTTGCTGTGGTAGGAGAAGCTACATGAATCTTTTCTATATTTAATAAATTACTTGCGCCTCAGAAGACAATGCAGAGACGCAATGAAACCATTGTGATGTTTGAGAGCGTAAGACATGGAGCAGATGCTCTTGACGGTTCTGGAGGTAATTAATAATATAATACCACTAATACTGAAATGGTTAAGGCATTTTAGAATGACCAAAAAAAAAAACATTTCAGATGCTTTACAATGTGGTCAGCCTGCTGGTTTGTCCATTCAAACTAATTTTTATCACATGATCTCTTATAACAAAATTACATGACTTCTTTTAATGCGCAAAGTGGAAATTGTTCAGTAAAAGTGTTTTCATCGTAGTTTATGCGCATCTTTTCTTATCAAATAAAAAGTTTATTCTACTCAGTTATGCACATACATTTTTTAATGCACATTTTCAAAATTTATGTGCATCTTGGCTTTTCCATCAACGATTTTTGCATATCCAAAATGTGCATAAAAATAGGTGGATGGAAACATAGCTAGTGATAATATCCCTTATGTTAAAGCATGAAAAAGCACATTGTGTGCCATGTTACAAGTCAAACGAAAGCTTTGCTTACAGGAAAAAAAATAAAATAACTTGGTAGAGCCCTATCCAGATACATTTTTTTCAATATTTATGAAAAATGGTGAATAAAAGTACAAATGTTGATCTTTGATCAATTAAACTACTTCCGGCCTCCTTTAAAAATATTTGACTGAGCAAGTCAACAAAAGTGACACACCACTTTTGAATTGTCAGAAGCACATGTGAGATCCAAGAGTATGAGGTTTATCACAAGATGTTGGTACATCTTGCCAGCATATGCTTTCAAAGTATGGAAAAGAGCAACATTCACAATTCTATAAAAAAGAAAATCATATGGGTTTGAAAAAACACCATCTGAAGTGACAATTTCCATTTTAAGGTGACTTATTAACTTGAATTACATTAAGAAACAAAATAAAAACTACTTGTATCACCTACATCTAACAGCTGATAATCATTTCTTTAAGAATAGATCAAACTTGAGATTTGGAGCAAAAACAAAATACAAATCCTTTTGGACAACAGCAAGAAAACAAGATGCTGCTGGCAGCTGGAAAAGGCCCCCTTCAGTGATTCTCGGGCAGAGAGCTCTCACTGGATTGGCTGTCTCGAGAAGGGCAGCCAATGAGGGGGAGATTCCTGAGGTCATGTGGTTGGAGGAGTAGAGTTCAGAGGACCTTTATGACACTTACCATCATGGACTACCCTTTAATCAAAGAGTAGAAAAAAGGACAGAGTTAAACTAAGCTCTCCATTTCCCTTTAATTACAGCCATGAACAAGAGATTTAAATCAAGAGACACACACATGAGCCACAAATACACCAATCCATCAGATGAGAGGACAGAGAAGTTACGTAACAGAGGCAGAGGGTTCATTACTGGGCTGATTATGTTCCAGTGTCGAGACACCAATGCAAGATTGCTTATTTACTCACCAGGCTGTCTGGACCAATGTTTGGTTCTTCTCACATTCAAGGACTTGCAGGTACATGACGATAATCTAGAAAACCAATGAAACTGTAGGTTAAACTACCCATCCCAATTTTAACATGAAAAACAAAAAGGTCAAAAAAAATGGTGAAATCATCAAGTGAGATGGTGGACGTACCTTGTGTGGGTGTTTGACGTGAACACAGAAGCCCAGCTCCTTCAGCACACGCCGTTCAGCTTTTATCACCTGGTTTTTGGTGTTTATGTAGTTCTGATCAAGTATCAGTGGACTTGGACTCCTGATTCATGAAGGAACGAAAGTAAAATGGTTTTCCCACGACCCAAATACTATTAAAGAATATAAAAAAGGTGCCTCTTTTTTTTGTTTGCTTCATTTTTCAAATCAAATCATTCCGTTTCCCTTTCAACCAACTACAGGCAACAGGTCCAGTGTTTTGACTCCTGTAATTTCAGTGTAAGACTTTTCGCACTGCCACAAGTGACTGTTGGAGGAAAAACAAAACGCTCCACCTCTCACCACATCATAGCTTCAACAGAAAATTAGATACACATCTTTTAAAAACAACTGAAAGCATAAATCCAATTGTTACACTATGTCAACACTGGAAAACAAAAATCACAGTACAAATAGTGTTGGAGTAACCATTAAAGCATTTATAAAGCATAAATAGAAATACTACTTCCAAAACAAGGTAATGACATGCTAACAGTGCCGAGTCACAATCTGAGAATAGCACAATGGGGTTTATAGGTGTAATCATAGCATTAGTCACCTTCACCACATGCTCAAAATCAGTAATTCTGCAATTCTAAACTAAAAAGCATTTAAATGACCTGTACTCCTTTAGCTATTATGCTGATGCGGTAAGTGTTCAATAGCGATAAAAAACAACAACAACAAAAAAAAACTATCTTTAACATGTCTCCAAATATAATTTTCGACAGCTAAATATTAATAGTAGTAGTAAGATAATAATAATAATAATAATAATAAGACTACTACTTCTACCACTATTAATATATTCCAATTACAGAAACCCCCAAAAAGTGTTTTTTATTATTATTATTAGTTTATGCTTTTTTAAAATATAGGTTTACAAAATTTAAATCCACTTTATGAACTAATCAGTCATTATCAAAATGCTTTCATTTTCACGGGAACATCCAGAAATGCAGATAGTTTGTCAAATTTTGCTTCAATTTTTATATTTTTATGCAAAGCAAAATTGAAAAAAGTCTTAATTCATAACCATCACAAAAAATCCATACAAAACAATCGATGATTTCTAACAACGAATCCAAACATGCCCTGACAAAACCCCTCAAATAACTGTATATCAAAGTTTCACAACTTAACATTAATACACAACATAATTCCGCATTTTGAACAAACTTTCAAATAATAAATATCTAAAAGGACCCAATTTTGTAATTAAATAAAAATTACAGTTCCTGTCACGTGAACATACAAGAGATTTCTATCTAGGATGTGCATCGTGAGACATTTCTGTGGAAGCTATGACGTGTGGTGGTGGTGAAGTGTCTTTTTTTTGGAAAATGAAAAGAAAGTTGAGATCATCACCTGTGCTGGCAGAGACAATAAGCTTAAACTGAGATACAGGAGTCACCCAGACGCTTCGGACCAGCGGCCAACCTGTCGATCCCCGATATCCCAGTGACCGCTTTCAGACCACTGGCTTCTCCCGGGGGAGGGGGGGAAGCGACACCTCGCTCACTGTTGCCATGCCGACTGCTTCATCTCTACGTACCATTCCACATCACCCAGGCATTGGTAAATGTAGCTGGTCGCTGTTAGTTGGTTGCAAGGGAAAAAAGAATTCAAGTTAATACCATGTCCTTCGTTTCAGATGAACATTTTTGTTTTGTTCCTTTTTATTATCTCTTTAAATAGTTTTATAACTCAGTATGGATTTAAATTTAGACAAGCCAGTAATTCCCACAATATAGTCCAATTGGCATTATATATCCTTGATTAAACGTCAGATCCATCAGAATGTATTTTTCTTGCTCAGGTAATCAGAATATCCTGCAGTTACTACCAATTATGACTGATGAAGGAACTGAAAAGCTTTAAAATGGTTTAGAATAAAGCAAACAAAATTAAGACATCATATCAAGGACAAACAGAAGTGCACAGACTACTCACAGGTAACATGTTTTAAGTATTCCTGAATCGTTTACAATTTAAGGTGATGACATTAAATGTTATACAAAGGAAAATAAATCGGTTAAGGTGGGAGGTTGCTTGCACAGGTAACGAACAGAGGAAAACGGTGTGACAGGAAGCCTGAGAGACTGGGATATGCTTACCTTTTGCCTCGGAGCTGCCTTAAATGATGAAACACATTGATGACGTCCCTAATTCGTCGAGGGGCTTCTTCTATCTTTGAAGCCAAGTTAACACATGCCATGGCAACAATCTGGAGAGAGAACAGACGACAAAAAGAGATCTTAAAAATACCGCTACACAAGAAACCAAGCATACATAAGTTCAGGGGGTTTCTACTTTATTGATGCCATGAAGCTAGAATTATAATTTATATATGTAAAGGACCCCAATTCTAAAATGCAATGTATGGGGATGCACCAAATTTTTGCCCGCGTAAAATGATCAGTCAAAAAAAGGCTTTTTTTGGGGTTTTCCAAAAGAGAAAAATGGTTAAGAGTGTATCTCTAGGTTGCACTGCATTTCCACTCTCCCGCTAGCCGTCATCACTATTAGGTGTGAAGTGGCTTTCACACTGGATGCAGAATACACTACGCAATGAAACCCATTCATTTCAATGGATTGTGTTGGTTGTCACGGCGACACATGCATAAGAGCAATAGAGCGCATCTTTAACTAGCTTGTGCACCACAGTCTGTTCAAAATAGCTCAGTATTCTGCTCGGCGGATATTCCACTCATGTACATGTACACATCTCTTCTAACATTGTACAGTTAATAAATTATACTGATAAAAAAAAGATCAAATTGCATTTAAGTTATTGAGTTACATTTAAATTAAATATTAGTATAAAGTATTTGCGGTAAATCACATTAAAAGAAGCCATTTATTATTCCTTATCTTTTTTTTTGGAAGAACAGTTACTAGAATAAAACAAATATAATAATTTTACACAAACCCATACCTGAATGAATTTTGAAGTGGCCTCTTAATTTAAGCTACACATCCACATACATACATTTTAACCATTCTTACACAACCGTTTTAAAATCCCTTTTTACACGCACCCACCACTGTTTTGCTTATAATCTGACTGAACGTCAGCTCAAACAACATGGCTGCCACCCGCAATGCCTGTAAACAAGGCTTTATTCTCTTACCTCAAAACTGTGTTTCACGAAAGACTTCGAGTAGAAAAAGCGATGAAAAAGCACCTGTCCAGTAGCCATGGCAACCTGAAATACATAATTAGGATTTTTCTTTAAGAAGATTTAATATTTAAAAAAACTGTTTTGTCTCAAAAGCAACGCCCGCCATTTTGTTTTTGTCTAGCATTCACGGACAGCATTCGTTAAACATAGAAAATAACTGTTGTTCTCCTCTAAATTAAATACCGTGCTTAAACAAAATGTACTTATTGTTTTATAAACACTCTCTCTCTCTCTTTAGTCCGTGTGATAGTTGTATTTATTAGGTTGTATGATAATGTCACAACTGTTTGTCGCTAATGACTATTTAAACTGTAGCAGTTATTTGACAGCTCTTCCTTTATATTAGCCATTTTCGTCTAATAAATGAGTCGATTACCTGCGGGAGGCGCAGCAGGATTCCAGCGGACTGGATGAGCTCGCAGCCCAGGATCCGCAGGTCGGTCTCGGTGTACAGGTCGAGGCCATCCTGCATAGACGGGGTCGGGGAAAGCTTTTCCTCTGGAATCAGTGAATTGTCTATGGTAAGGAAGACTTCCGAATATACTTTATCCCCTATTAGTATGCCATCGCTGTTATTAGCGGGTGCGTTTGCGGCGGGACCGGTGGCCATCGACGGCTCCATGATCGCTGTCGTCGGTACCTGCCGAAGACGTTACAATCTAGAAATATATTTGTAACCTAGAGCGGATAACAACGATCCACTCGACCGCTTAAATGACAGGTCGCCGATTGGTGCAGAGTTGTGTCACGTGACCAAAACAAACCAATATCTCACACACTGTTACATTATTCAACGCTGTAAACTTCCAATAATGTTATATTTTTTGCGGCCATAGAGAATTTATCACCTGAAGACAATTCATTACACACTTTATGTATTATTGGTTATACTTTGGATTGAATGCATTGTCAAACAGAGGTTTGTGTCAACCGAAATATACTTTTTACAGCGCCTCCTGCAGATGGAACTCGACAACAGGCAGTTCGCTTCATTTCCAGGTGTTTGTATTTCGGTAAGGGTTGAACGTTGGTCTGACGTAATCTGTTATTACAGATCTGTACACATCCGCCGTCTATTGTAGAGCCGAATCAAATTTATTTTATTTACGTAAAAATGTAGTGAATAGATAAACATAGCACTTAATTACGCTGTAGCATATAACAAGAGACTATTATTACGAATGTTTGACGAAGAAACTTCTGCTTCGTTTATTTTATAAGTGTGAATCACTGTCTGTTGTGTGAAAACATTTCCGTTGACAATTTAAATTATCTGCTATCTGTATATCTGAAACTCTATTGCTAGGATTTCCCATTCTCTAAATGTCTTAAAATATTACAAGTACCGAAAATTTATTTGAAGAATATTTATCTTTCCTGCTGGGTGAGGTGTATTTTTTATCTTTCTTTTTTATGTTATTATTTGCACATCAAATTACATTAAAATAATCAGCAATATGTTTCATAATCCGTGTCGAAAATGTTTCACTTAGTGTGGACAAATACGTTATTCCTTTCGAGGACTTATATAATTGCAATACTGGGTGTTATGTAATATGGGTTTTAGATATTTTTAGGTGTATTGTACAGTTCCTGCTAGTGACTGGACACTGACGGGAAGCGCAGTGACGTTGATGACAGGAACCAAAATCAGTGTGCAGGTACATATCCATCCGCGGGTACGTACTACACCCGTGATGATGATCCTCTACATCACCAGAGAGAAACCTGGCTGGCACTAATGATATTCATCTCAAACATTTTGAAAATATTCACGGTTAAAGAAAATATGGCTACAATGCTGTATTCTTAAGTGAAAAAAAATATGATGCTGCATAGTTTATTACTGCTGCTGATGTTTTGAACATGTAAAAATGTAAATTAATAACTCTTAGTGAAGTTTATATTCTTACTTTGGCATTAAGTTGTCAACCAATGTTAAATGAAGGGTTATTTTCAAATCCAGTCAAATTTGCCATTCAAATGTTGACATTGAATATAACCATTCTGATAAAACAAATCCAGATAATATTATTCATTTTCCTTCGGCTTAGTCCCTTATTTATCAGGGGTCACCACAGTGGAATGAACCGCCAACTATTCCAACATGTTTTACGCAGCAGATGCCCTTCCAGCCGCAACCCAGTACTGGCAAACACCCATACACACTCAGTCACACACACACACACTACGGCCAATTTTGTTTAATCAAATCACCTATAGCACGTCTTTGGACTGTGGGGGAAACCCGGGGAGAACATGTAAACTCCCAGATAATATTATAAACTTTTCAAAGTGGGAGTCAAGTTTGGGCCAAATATTTAAAATTAACAATATTTGAAGAAAAAAATGTAGTTTTTGAAGAGAAATGGAGTTAATTTGAGCATTAAAAACATCTGTGGAACTAGATAATAAATAGTTGCTCGTAAGCTTTAAGGCTGATGAAGAGGCTTCAATCATAGACAACATACATCCTACACCCTTTTATTTCTCTTTATGATTTTGTATTTCAATACAGTGATCCTTCTTTGAAATACACTATCGATACAATCCAACCCGCTCTAAGATCTCAAAACCCAGGGCTTCTTGTTGTACCTAGAATAGCAAAGTCTACTAAAGGAGGTCGAGCCTTCTCATTTATGACTCCTAAACTCTGGAATAGCCTTCCTGATAATGTCTGAGGCTCAGACATGCTCTCTTAGTTCAAAACTAGATTAAAGACCTATCTTTTTAGTAAAGCATACAC